>JAOWBW010000178.1:1594730-1678201 GCA_026119855.1 Campanula takesimana
TACTTCCTTTATAGCGTTTATAAAATCTTGGCCATCGGTGAGTTGGATGATAGCGCTAATTCGATCGTGAGAGAAGCAAGAGTAACTTTGAATAAATCGTTCATCTGATCATAGCACCATTCCACTGTTAGAGGGTCAGGAAGTGTTTGTCCTTGATGTTGGCATCTATGCGCTTTATCTCCCCCTTAATGGCAGCAATCTCATCAGCCTGCTGGGTAAGCATTGAAGTATGAAGCTCTAATTGTGAGTTCATTTGAGACTGGCCTTGCTGGAGTTGCTGGAGAAGAGAAATAACACACTCATATCAGGAGTGGGAGGAGGAGGCGCAGGAGTAGAGGCGGCGGAGTAGGAGCGCGGGGAGGAGATGGAAATATACTCTGCACTTGAAGAAATTTCTTCAGGATGAGGCGCAGGAGCCTTTGGGCGCACAGGATGGTTTGCACCTTAAAGGTTCTGGCTCCCCCTGAGGTTGATCCTCAATATCTTCACCAAATAATCTGCAGAGATTTTTTCTTTGAGTTGTTGTCGATCAGATGGAGGCGCATGAACAGTTGGAGGCGCATCAGAAGCAGGCGCGCCGTGCATCAGCGCTAGACCCTGCGCTTTGCGCCTTTCAATTTAGATAAATCAGCAGCCTGTTTCAATCGGAATTCTTCATCCTTTTCAACTGCGCTTCCAGTCTACTGGCTTCTTTAGCGCGTTTCAGCTCTTTTTCTTCTTCAGTGTCGGTTCTGGGGCGCTTAGCAGGTCTGCTTGGTTCTTCAGCAATCCCTTTGCCTTTGCCTTTAACTGCGCCAGGTCCAGATTCTGCGCGTGGCGCTACTGTAGGTTCTTCTTCACCATCTGCGCCAGCTGCTTCTTCATCAGAATCAGTGGCTTCATCAACCAACTGAGCGCCTTTCACCCTTGGCGCGCGTTTGGCCATGCGCTTTCTGCGCCTCTTCATCACTAAACTGTCCTTACCAAAAATAGGAACATCAGTGGTTTGGTAGGCTGGGTTCTGAGCAAGGAAATTTGCAAGAGCAGGATAGGAGAGAAAGATCTTGGTTAGAATACGGCAGTGAGTCTTGAACTTCGTCTTTCCCTCAGCCTTGTTTTATTGTACTTGTCAATCTGGTCCTGAAGATTGTGAATAAGATATGAGGCCAGTTGAGGATGGTCTTTGCCATAATAGCAGCTGTAAATTCCCACTGCTCCATAGTAAATCTGTTGACATTTCCAGTTTTGAAGATGATGGAAGTGCCAACCAGATGCGCAATATGCGCCAATAAATCACCACCATCTCTAATTTTCACGGTCTTGATATTGTTTTGAAGTGTAGGGATCTTAAGAAGAGAGCGCGCCATAATATTTTGAGCAGCGTCTGAATAAGAACTGATTTGCCAGCAACACTCAAAGGGCCAGTAGTGTTGAAGTTGACAATCTTTTTGATAATGCCAGCAGACATAGTGATTTCAACATCTTGAACCACCGCGCGTATCCGATAGCGCACCATCCCTTCTACATCAGTTGGAATTTCCACAAATTTAGCTGTGGAGAAGAATTCATCAACTAAGAGCGGTGAGTAGAAAGGTTGCTCCAGAGTGAATAAGGGAAGGAGTCCAGCAAGTCTGATATATTCCATGACATCTACACCCATGGGATCAGCAGCTAGCTCGTTTAAATCAAAGGTTTCACCAGGTCTGAAATTATTGAGATCCTGAAAAAAGATAAACAATGAAAGGAATTAGTGTGAATTAGGCGCATAGAATCATAAATAAGCAAAGTGAGGACTAGGCGCATACAAAATTTTAGGCGCATAAAATAATTAGGCGCAGAGAGTCATGGACGCATAAGAGAGCACAGTGAGCCAAGGCACATGATTATAGTAGGCGCATGAAATTATGAGGTGCATAGAAATACAGGGCGCATATTTATGGTTCTATGAAATATACTAAGAAAAATTTGAACATAAGAATTGACTAAGTATGAATTTGGGGCGCATAATAAGTGTAGGCGCATAATGATATTAGGCGCATAAAGGATTGAGGCGCAAACACAAGTAGGCGCAAGAATCACTTTGAGGCGCATAATATCAATGTGCGCATAATCATACTAGGCGCATGAATTCATATATAGGCGCATTACTATGTAGAAATTTAAACTTAGTATAAAAACTCACAAACACATGCAAACATACATATGCAATATTTCAGAATCAAAACGTGAAAATTTGAAAAAAAGTTTTGAAAATTATGAAACCCAAGTCAAGCAAAAATAATGAAGAACACGAAGAACATGCCTTGAGTGCTCGAAGAACACCAAGAACACCAAGAACACATAATTTGTGAAACTTCACCAAATCAAGCATACAATATATCAAAATGACCGCACGAAGACAAGGATAACAAAAATGTAAAACAAAACAAGTAGAAATCAACAACGAATCCAGTAAATGGATTTAAAGATCCGAAAAACCGAAAAGTCAAAAATGGAAAATCTTCAGATTTGCGAAATATAATGACTTGATCGTTGAAAAGTTTAGCTATAAAGACTCGAAATCATGAAACGAACATAACCTAACAAACGATTTTGAAAACGGATCACTGAAGCAAGATTAAACAAGAAAAATGTGATCCGGGTTTTAAAAAAAAAACAAAGAACACTGAGAATGACGAAAACGAAAAAAAAATCAGAAATTTAAAGAGTTTTAGAGTTTAAGAATCCATACCATTTCGTCTTGTGTAGATTTCGAAGCTTTCTTAGGACCCATTAACTTATATATATATAGAAAATGAAGAAGGAAAAAATAGAGAAGATGAAGGTAGAGAGAGAGAGATGAGAGTCGGGGAGAGAGAAGAAAGACTGTGAGAGAGAGAAGAGTTGGTAAAGGAATGAGGTAGGTGATGATGAATTTATAGGTTAGGTTCAAAATTTTGCACTGATAAGGAAAAAATACAGTCAAAAATTTAAAAGGATGGGAAGTTGAAAGGATGGCATTAATGAGGGAAAAAAACGGCGGCTCATCATGACAAAAAACACGTTCATTAATGAGGGATTTTTGGGATTTGAAGGGCATTAATGGCTGAATGACCTAAAGTGTCATGATGTGACATTTTGGGTGTAGAAAAACTGCTCCACTTTCCCTTTAAGTGTAAGAGCAATTTTGACTAATTTTTTTGCACAAACATCAAAAACATCTGTTTTTGTGTAAGTTTGGGGTGCAAGAAATAAATCCCCAGAAAATAAAATTTTTGAAAAACGTAAAACGAGGGAAAATTTAATTGCACAAGTACCCTTGAACAATTAAAGGAATGTCAAAAGACAAAAATTCCAATAATAAATGAACAGAATAAACATACCTGGTACTTGTGTATTGAATACGTTCAATCATTGATATTAAATTTTGAGTATTGATTGAGCCGCAATAGTTAATGCGCGCATGAGAGACGCATTTCACTTACAGGAGCGCATAATGAACAGTGCGCAGAAATTGCTTTGGGCGCGCAGGTGAGTGAGGCGCAATACTCTGTTCTTAGGCGCGTAGGAATGATAAAATTCTTTGTAGGATAGGTGCGCAGAGTGAGGTATAAGGCGCGCATAGAGATTGAGCGCGCAGAAATAAGAGTTGGGCGCGCAGTTAGTAAGGCGCATAGATGGCGCATAGTTTCCTTGAAACTTTGAAAGAATTGATCTAACATTTGTACCTAATATACTCATAACTCAACAAACCATAAAATCATTAGTATTGACAAAACTATATTGAATTTAGTTGAGTTCAAGCATACCCATTTCACCTCTCAAAAACATGAACCGTTTCGCGTCGAGTGCTTTCGTTAGAATGTCAGCGATTTGATAGTCGGTTCCCACGTGTTCCAAATGAATATTTCCTTTCTCCACGTGGTCTTTGAGGAAGTGATATTTGATGTCGATGTGTTTGGTCTTTGAGTGCATGACAGGATTTTCAGAAACCGCAATTGTTGATGTATTGTCGCAGTAGATGGGACAATTTTCTTCGATGATATCATAGTCCACCAATTGCTGCTTCATCCAAAGTATTTGACAACAACAACTTCCCGCAGCGATATATTCGGCTTCGGTTGTTGAGACAGATACAGAAGCTTGTTTCTTACTTGCCCATGACACAAGTTGATATCCGAGGAAATGACAAATGCCACTAGTGCTTTTCCTATCAATGGTGCACGCTGCATAATCCGCATCTGAATAACCTACAAGTTTAAAGTTCGAATCTTTGGTGTACCAAAGTCCAAGGTTAACAGTACCGGAGAGATATCTTATAATACGTTTCACAGCAATTAAGTGTGCTTCTCTAGGGTCGGATTAATAACGAGCACAAACACAAACACTAAACATAATATCGGGCCTACTAGCAGTAAGATAAAGGAGTGAGCCAATTATACCTCGATAGAGCGTTTGATCAACACGTTTACCTTTTAAATCTTTGTCGAGTTTGTTGCCGGTGGCCATTGGAGTATCGTATGCTTTGGCATTCTCAAGTCCAAACTTCTTGATTAAGTCCTTTGTGTATTTGGCTTGATTTATAAAGATGCCTTCACTCATTTGCTTGATTTGAAGCCCGAGGAAGAATGTGAGTTCTCCCATCATGCTCATTTCAAACTTGCTCTTCATTAGTTTCTCAAAGCGCTTGCACAACAATTCATTAGTAGAACCAAATATAATATTATCAACATAAATTTGAACAAGTAATTTATGACCATTATGTTTGGCAATGAAAAGAGTTGTATCGATTTTACCGCGAGTGAAGCCTTTTTCGATGAGAAACTTTGATAGTGTATCATACCATGCTCTTGGTGCTTGTTTGAGTCCATACAAAGCTTTTTGGAGTTTGTACACATGATTTGGAAATTGTGAATCTTCAAACCCAGGTGGTTGAGAAACATAGACTTGTTCTTGGAGTTCACCATTTAGAAACGCGCTCTTCACATCCATTTGATATAACTTGAAGTTCTTGTGAGCGGCGTAAGCTAGAAATAATCTGATAGCTTCAAGTCTTGCTACGGGCGCAAAAGTTTCATCGTAGTCAATTCCTTCTTCTTGCCTATAGCCTTGTGCAACCAATCTTGCTTTGTTTCTCGTGATGGTTCCATTCTCATCCATCTTGTTCCTGAACACCCATTTCGTACCAATCACTCCATGATTAATTGGTCTTGGAACTAGAGTCCAAACCTTACATCGTTCAAATTGATTGAGTTCTTCTTGCATTGCAACAACCCAATTAGGATCTTGGAGCGCTTCATCAGCCTTCTTCGGTTCAATTTGAGAGATAAAAGCAGTGTAAGCATCAAAGTTTGTAGCTCTCCTTGTACGAACACCAACTTGTAGATCACCGATGATATTAGCAAATGGGTGACCTCTAACTTCATGAATTTCAGGAGGTAAGTTAGGTTGAGTCGTAGTAACTTGAAGGTCTTCAATTGGTACATCTTCACCAGATTCAAAGTCATCAAAATTTGGGGGTTGAATTGGTGTAGAGTTGAAACTTGGGTTTACACCAGATGCATCAGTAGAAATAGGCGCGTGAGAGGAATCATGAGGCGCATTATTGGAATGAGGCGCAATAGAGGATTCACCAGGCGCATTATATATGGAATTAGGCGCATTTGATGTAGATGGATTTCCTTGTGTTGATAGATTCTGATTTTGAGTGGGCGCAACATAAATAGGAGCACTTGTATCATTTAGCTCAACAGAATCATCAGCAACATTTGGAGCCAAATGTGGCTCAAGGAGAGAATGTTCATCAAAAGTAACATGTACAGATTCAACTATCACTAATGTAGTTCTATTAAAAACGCGAAAAGCTTTAGAGTGTTTGGCATACCCAACAAAAATACCTTCGTCAGCTTTGGCATCGAATTTACCTCTATGTTCATTTCCGTTGTAGAGGATATAACATTTGCAACCAAAGATCATGAAGAATGCAATGTTGGGAGTTCTACCACGCCAAAGTTCATACGGAGTCTTGTTGTGAAGTTTGTTGATGAGGGAACGATTTTGAGTAAAACATGCAGTGTTGATAGCTTCTTCCCAAAAGTACTTAGGCAATTTTGCTTCAGCTATCATCGTCTTTCCCGCTTCAATCAACGTCCTATTCTTTCGTTCAACAACGCCATTTTGTTGAGGGACTCCGGCGGTTGAAAAGTTGTGATCTATCCCATGATCTTCACAATATCGAGCAACACCGTTGTTTTTTAATTCTGTTCCATTGTCGGATCGAACACTAACGATGTCATCTTCTTTTTGGTTTGGAGCAGTCGAAATAAGGTAGTGAGAATATCATAACAATCATCTTTTGTAATCATCATCTCCACCCATGTATATCTTGAATAATCATCCACCACAACTAGAGTATACTTGTTTCTTCTAATACTTGCGGTGGAAACTGGTCCAAATAGATCAATGTGAAGCAGTTGCAAACATCTAGAAGTTGAAGGATTTGACTTGCTTGAAAATGACTGCTTAGGTTGTTTGCCAAGTTGACACACGGCGCACTTTTTGTCATGATGATCAGCAACCTTGGGAAGTCCTTTGACAAGATTATTTCTGCTGAGTTTAGATAGATACTTGAAGTTCAAGTGACTTAAACGCTTGTGCCACAGCCAACTATTTTCGTTCACACTTTTTGCTACAAAACAAAGATTAGTACTAGAGTTCATACTATGGAAATCAATGATATATATATTTGTCTTACGATATCCCGTGAGTAAGATAGCTCCAGTTTTGCCATTCTTGATAAGACATTGCGTTGAAGTGAAATGGCATTCTAATCCTTTGTCGCATAATTGAGATATGGATAATAAGTTGTGCTTGAGCCCTTCGACGAGTGAGACTCTTTCAATGCACACTTTGTCTTTCTTGAGCTTTCCATATGCTACAACTTGACCTTTGTTATTATCACCAAATGTTACGGATGGACCTCTTTCTTCATGGACATCTTCTAATAAGGATTCATCTCCAGTCATGTGTCTTGAACACCCACTATCGAGAATCCATTCATAATTTCTAGCTTTTGAAGATCCAGTCATGAAACAAAGAACCTGAAATATAGACATTTAAGCAGGTCCCCTTTATTCCTTTTGGGTCCTAGGGTTAGCAACTTTTGACAACCCACTCTTGCTTGACCTTAGGATTTTTACGTCCTTTGGCATTGGGAGTGAATCGCAAAAGGCATTCCACGGCCTTATGTCCTGAGCAATCACAAATGGAACAATGATGAAAGCCACCAATCACGTGAGTTTTCACAAACTCTTTACTTTTCTTGGGGATGGCATTCTTCTTTGGGTCAGATGAACTAGCCTTATCAAAATCTTTCTTTTGAAATTTTAGAGCGCTTTTTCTCGGAGGGCGCATAGGGCTAGGAGGCGCACGGCGATGAGGCGCGTGGCTCTTAGGCGCATAATGAGCACTCGGAGAAGGAGCGCGCCTATTTTCAAGAATGATTTTGCTAGGAGATGGTTCATCTGTAGCTATATCTTTCCCTTTAGCATTCCCAAATTGCTTCGTTGGGTAGACATAATGGAATGTTTGTCTCTTGACTTTTTCCTGTCCTTTACCCATTGAATTAGAATGTTTTTCCTTGGGAATTTCAAAAGTTTGCTGGTTGGTAAATTCACTATCTCTTTCAGCACAAACATCACATTTAAAGTTGTCACTAGTTGATGAGAATCCCAAGCCACTTTTATCACCACTGACTTTTTGGGACTCAAATATATTCTCCATAGTGACACGAGAATTGGACCACTCATTTGTAATCTTTTTAAGATCAGTAATTTGAGCAACCAATTCATCGTTTTGAACTTTAAGAAGTGAGTTCTGTTCTGTTAGAAAAGTGTTTTTAACAGTAAGAGGAGTCATGCTCTTTATCTGCTCCTTAAGGAGGGTGAGTTCAGATTTGAGTAGAGATTTCTCGGTCTTAAGCTGGGAAATTTCATCACATGATAGTGCTAAAGCTTCCTTCATACTATCAAATCTAGTGATTACCTTTTCAGCCTTCTTGAACAATTTTTCTTGTTCAGCAATCACTTCATCATCATTGATTTTGGAGATTGGAGCAGTTGGTTCAACTTGAGGTCTAATGTATGCTCCTTTTCTCAACTTGTTCCTTGCACTAAGATCACATCGTGAGAATAACAATCCACCATCGCTTTGAGCCGGAGTGAGAAATCCTTGTTCAACGAGCTCGCTGATGGTTGGTCCTTTCTTCCTTTTTACTTCTTGAAAACCTGCAGATTTCTTGATAGGTTTATTCAAGGCATTCATATCGAGAACATCCTTGGAGAAGTCATCATCAGAATCATAAGTATCAACTTCATCATCATTTGCCATCAAACGGACGAGTCCATCATCGGAATCTTCATCGCTCTCATCGAAGTCTGTTTCAATCCAAGTGTTCTGCTCATTTGCTGGTGCTTCTTCTTCAGCAATCATTCCCTTGTGATGAGTGAACTTGGGAGTGAATTTGGGAGTATGGCTGCTCTTCTTCTGCATATATTCAAATTTGGGGATCGGGCAGCTTGATGCAAAATGTCCGGGTTTCCTGCAATTAAAACAAACAAGATATTATTTTCTTTTTGAATCGCTGCTCCTTGTAAACTTTTGAGGAGCTTTGCTGGTAGATCCTTGAAATTTGTTGGTTGAGCCGGGTCTTGAGAATTTTCTGAACTTTTGAAATTTCTTCACAAATAAAGCGAAGTCTTCATCATCCATGTCTAATAGCTCAGAAGTAGAAATTTTTGGATCGGAGCTTTTCTCATCATGAGTAGGAGCAGGCGCAGGTGCAGGCGCAGCTTCTCTGTGCGCCACCATAGCCATAGATTTTGACTTTCCTTCAGTTTCGCTGATTCGTTGGAGTTTGAGCTCATAAACCTTGAGATTTGCATAAAGGTTCCTTAATGTCCATACATCTAAAGTTCCAGCGTCTTCAAGAGCGCTAGATTTATGTAGGTATCTTGATCCAAAAGCTTGTAGAAAATTTACATTCAAATCTTTGTTGGAAAACTTCATGCCAAGTGAAATACATAGATTGATAATTTCACAGTAGCGTTCATAAGTTTGCCTCAAGGTTTCACCGGGAGTTGAGAGAAATTGTTGAATCTCTTTTGTACTTCGTATTTCTTGTTTTCCTTGCAGACGGTGTCTCCTTTAATATGCTCTTCAATAGCATCCCATAGCTCATTAGCGGTAGCACAATGCATGACTTGTTGTTTCATAGCCGTTCTTAGAGTGCTTAGAAGTATATTTCTTGCTTTGCCATCATTTGCAACTCTTCTTGTTTCTTCCTCAGTCCATTCCTCTTTTGGTTTCTTGACGGTTGGTTGAACAGCATTTGTGCGTGGATTTGGATTCGCCTTCATCGGAATATAAGGTCCATAAATGACAGTGTCATGGAGCCTTTCATTGATTGAGTTGAGATGAGTCAATATGCTGAATTTCCACACGTCAAAATGATCTTCATCAAAGACCGGAACGTGAGTGTAATTTGCAGTTGCCATAGGTTTTGAGTTTGCCATTTAGAATCGGCACCCAAGCTGTTAAGCTTGAAAAACGAAAATGTTTTATAAAGGTGTTTGCTCTAATACCACTTGTTGGTACCAAAGGGCAACAAGGGTATGAAAAATAGCTAGAGGGGGGGTGAATAGCTGTTTTTATAATTCTTTTCGTACCCTTGAAAAACTCAATTGCAAATGCGCACTTTATCAAGTAAGCGTTATGATATGCGCCTAAGTGAGTGAGTGAAATGCACAGTGGAATTTAGTAATGAAAATAGGCGCAAAGTGTGATAAAGGGGCGCACACACACACTAAGGATTTTGGCTCAAAGTGGGTGAAATAAGAAACTAAGGCAAATGAGTTAACAACACAACACAATTCAGATCAATCAATCTACAATGAGTAAACAAGCAAATAGTGAGTGAAGATAATAACTTGAAAGTAAATGACAAGATAATAACACAAGCTATTTGGAGAGGTTCGATCAATGAAAGATCTACGTCCTCTACCAAGATGGTTAGTCTTGGATTTCTAATGGGGATCTTATATAATGAGTGAGTGTTACAAATTACAACTTTTGAGCTTCTACACTAACTCAAGATCTAATATTCTATGAATGATCAAATCCAAAACAATAACCGGTGTATCTCTAAAAGAAGGATCTAAGTGATCAAACTTAAAGAGGTGCGTGTGTGATTTTAGTATCAAGGCTCTTTAGATTTTTATGATTTAGAGCACAATGAAACTAAAGTGTTATAGCTTGAAGATCTGGGCTAAGGATGAAGCTATGAAGATGTTCTTGAGAAATTCTGGAAAAACTTATTCAACAAATGCTTTGAGAGAAATTCTTGAAATTCTTAGCAAAACTCAGCAACTTCAAAATGTTGAAGTTATGGGGTATTTATAGTGAACTTCCAAAAACTAGCCGTTGGAAATCCTTGGTGAGTCAGAGAAAGGACGGATGTGCTGTCGCTTATTGAGTGGAGCACGTGTCCTTTTATAGTCGTTAGACACATAACATAAATATGACCGTTATGGATAGGTGTCCTTAGATACGGGTGCATACGTGTTATTTAACCACCGTTGGATCATTGGCGTAATTTGAATTCTCTTCAAGTCTTTGAATCTTCAATAAATCACTGAGCGTTGAATAAACACTTTGAGGCGCGTTGAGCCAAGAGGCGCATAAAGACTGCGCGCGCTAAGGCATATGGCGCATGGCGCGTAGAATCAAAATGAGGTGCATAGCATTTCTTAGAAGAATGCTTATATGCGCGCGCTAGAAGGCGCATGGCGCATAGGCGCATAGGCGCATGGCTCTACTCAAAATGTGATTTTCTTGAATCTTGATCTTCTTGCCCTATTTCTAAGCCTATTCTATAACAATGGACAACCTAAAAAAATGAAGTATAAATACTTCTTACATGTGGGTCTAAAGTCCATGAAATAAAACTTAGGTGATGGATCAATCAAATCTAATAAATCCTATTACATTAAAACTGAGATATATGTGGGCATACCCAACAACTGCTACCATCTTGTCTAAAAGACTTGATCCCATTCAAAGCCTAAAGCATTTACTATACTTGCAGTAATGAACACCTTTCAGGCTATTCAGGGGACAGACTCAGACATGTAACATGTCAATCTGTTTTAAGTGTTCCAATCCACCCTACGGCTTGTTACTACCACATTGAACCTTCTTTGTGGGATCTCTACTCAGATAGGTTGGGTTCCTAACGCATGTGAATCCGACGGGGTTCAGTCCCATCCCTAACCTGGATTTTTGAACTAAGACTACATCAAATCCTTTAGTTAAAGGATCAGCTGTGTTATACTTGGTACCAACATAAACTACAGCTATAACCTTTCGAGACACAAGATCCCTTAAAGATTTCAATCTTATTTGGATGTGTCTCCTTGTTTTGCAATTGAACTTGACACTTTTAAGTTTCTCAATTACGGCAGTATTGTCACAATGTACAGAGATCACAGGAATAGACTTACTGACTATAGGCAACTCGGACATAAGTCCTTGAAACCATTCAGCCTCCAATCCAGTAGTGTCAAGAGCAACTAGCTCGGCTTCGAAGGTAGGCCGAGATAACATGGTTTGTTTTGTAGACCTCCAGGCAACTGCAGCTCCGCCTAAGGTAAAAACATACCCAGTACAACCATAACTCCCAGAGTTAGTGGCTATCTAGCTAGCATCACTGTACCCCTCGAGTACAGCAGGAAATCTCCCATAATGCAGCCCTAGGGAAATGGTTCCCTTCAAGTACCGAAGTACTCTACCTAGAGCTTCCCAATGAGCTCTATTTGGACACTTAGTGTATCTAGCCAACCTCGTAACTGCGTAGGATATATCTGGTCTAGTACAGGTAGCAAAATACATTAAGCTCCCAATAACCTGAGAATATTTCAACTGAGCCACAGGCACAGGTACTCCATTCTCATTCTTAGCAAGTGCCATAGAAGGACTAAATGGAGTATTGATGATTTTACCATCATTATAACCAAACTTCTTAATTACACTCTGTGTATAATGAGATTGTGAGATGGTTATGCCTTTAGTTGAACGAGTCAACTTAAGGCCAAGGATCACGTTAGCTACTCCCATATCCTTCATTTCAAACTTACTTTTCAAGAATGATTTAGTTTCATCGATTATTATCACATTATTTCCAAATAACAGAATGTCATCAATATATAGGCACAAGACAATACAACTATCACCTTTACTCATAGAATAGACACACTTGTCAAATTCATTAGCAATAAAGCCAAACGATGAGACAATTTTATCAAACTTCTTATGCCACTGCTTTGGGGCTTGTTTCAATCCGTAAATGGATTTGACAAGTTTGCAGACCTTTCTTTCATTACCAGGTGCTACAAATCCTTCAGACTGATCCATATAGATCTCCTCCTCAAGATTGCCATGAAGAAAGGCGGTCTTCACATCCATTTGATGGATATGGAGATCACACACAGAAGTCAATGCTATGAGCATAAGGATTGTAGTCATCCTAGCAACTGGTGAATAGGTATGGAAATAGTCTATCCCTCCATCTGCTTAAACCCTTTAACAACTAATCTAGCCTTAAACTTATTAACGATTCCAACAGGTTTGAGTTTCTTCTTAAAAACCCACTTGCATCCAATTGCTTTGCAACCAGGGGGAAGTTCAACTAATTCCCATGTCCTATTTGAGACAATAGAATCAATCTCACTTTTAACGGCATCCTTCTAGTACTTAACATCAGGAGATGCCATAGCTTTTTTGAAGGTATTAGGATCACCCTCGATATTGTAAGTGATGTAATCACTTCCATAATCCTTGATAACCCCTGCCTGTTTACTCCTTCTTGGTTCATCCTCATCATCAGATAAACAACCAATTGGATCTGCCCCCACATTTGTCATCTCTTCCACTTGAGTTGGAATTGAATTAGACGTGGTATTTGACTCTTTGGGGAGTCCGGTTTTCATGGGCAACACATCTTCAAAGAATGTTGCATCACGTAACTCAACAATTGAGTTAACATCTATGCCATAAATTTTAGATTTGATAATCAGAAATCTCAATGCATAACTCGTTTCAGAATATCTTATAAAGATTCCATCAACAGTTTTAGGACCAAGCTTCTTTCTCTTGTGTTCAGGGACAAGTACCTTTGCAAGGCACCCACACACTTTCAAGTATTTCAAGTTGGTCTTTCTACCTCTCCAAAGTTCAAACGGACTTTCATCTCTATGTTTAGGAGGAACTCTATTCAGAATATGGCAAGACGTATTCAAATCTTCTCCCCACATATACTTAGGTAGTCCAGAACTTATAAGTAGGTTGTTAATCAGATCTTTAAAGTTTCTATTCTTACGTTCAGCAACACCATTAGATTGAGGTGTGTAAGGGGGAGTCTCTTCATGCACTATGCCGTTTTCTTGGCAATAATGCGTAAACGGATTAGACTCATATTCACCACCTCTATATGATCTTAACCGTTTAAGTTTCTTCCCAGTTTGTTTTTCAGCTTCATTTTTAAATATAATAAAATTTTCAAGTGCTTCATCTTTTCCATTCAACAAGTAAACATAACAATATCTACTACAGTCATCAATAAAAGTGATAAAGTGTTTCTTTTTATCTTTGGTCAACAAGCCATTAAATTCACAAATGTCAGTGTGCACTAAATCGAGTATTTCAGAATATCGATTAACTGAATGAAAAGGCCTTTTAACAGATTTAGCTTCAACACAAACATGACATTTAGATTTTTTATCAATAGCATGCTTAGGAACAATATCCAAATTCATCATCTTTTTAACAGATTTCACATTAATATGTCCCAAACGACCATGCCAAATATTTGAAGATTCAATGGAATAAGAAACAGGATAATCAATAAAACTATCACTAATTAAATGAGTATCAAAATTACTCTCAACTCTAACTTTAAATAAACCATCCGAAGCATAACCTTTTCCTATAAAACTACCATAATCCAAAATAATAACCTTATTACACTTGAATGAAAACTCAAATCCTTCTCTAACTAAACAAGAACAACTAATGATATTACGACGAATGTCAGGAACGTGATTCACATGTTGCAAGGTCAGAATGCGCCCATTAGGAAACTTCAGGTCTACGAGTCCAGTCCCAAGCACCTTTGCAGCACTAGAATTCCCCATCATCACTGATCTACGACGTTCAGGAAGGTAAGACACAAATAGCAATTTATCAGCACAAACGTGCACATTTGCCCCAGTATCTACCAACCACTCGTTGGGTTCATAAACAGTAAAGATTTCAAGATTAGAGGTTATATACTTGGTAATCTCGCTGCTAATAGCATCAACTTCAGGCTAAAATGCATCATCGACAGGATCATCATCAGATGGTCTAATGACCACGTTCGCCAGAGCTTGATCAGCAGAACCTTGCGCCACTTTTCCTTTCTTGGGACAGTCCCTAGAAAAGTGTCCAACTGTTTCACAATTCCAGCAGGTTTTGTTTGCTTTTGGATTTTTCTGGATATGTTTCTTAGGTTTCAGCTTATCATTATTATTATCCTTAGAGCCAGTTTTCTCAAATTTCCTTTTGTTCTTATTGGCAGTTATCACATTGGCCTTAGCCTCCACAGGCACACTAACACCGTTACTATGGTGCACTTCCTAAATCGATATTGCATTCATCAAATCATTGAGTGTCAAGCTTCTAGTACGGTGCTTGAGAGTCATACCAAATTCATCCCAAGACCGAGGAAACTTCTCAATGATTGACATGACTACGAACTTATCAGGAAGTTCCATAGCCCCATCCTTGAGTGATTGCAATATGATCTGGAACTCATGCACTTGATCAGTAACAGATTTCCCACCAGCCATATGATACTTAAGGAACTTAGACACACAGTACTTTTCAACACCGACATCATCAGTGTTATACTTTGTCTTAAGCGTTTCCCACAACGATGCAGCAGTGAGGGGAGCAGAACAATAAACATCGAAGAGCACATTCGACAGAGCCGAAAGAATGCATCCACGAACAACATCTTCCATCTCCCTCCACTGCTCAGCAGCCTTCGCTGTTGTAGGGTCCTTCTCATCAATAGCAGGGCACTTTTCAGTTAGCATACTAGTCATCCCCTTAATTAATAGCAAAATTTTCATCCGTTCCTGCCAGCGCTTGAAGTTCTTACCGGTGAACTTCTCTGGCAGATCAGAAGTGTCAATATGGGACTTGAATGGAGCATTAGCAGCAGACATGATTAATACTAGTTTCTCTTAGACTGTTGGAATTTAATATGCAACGATCAGATTAATCAGGGCAATCACGTAAGCATATAACAATATTAGTTTAAGCCAAAAGCAGAAACGTACTCACAAAAATAGGATCCAGGAAAGACAGAAACAAAAAGAGAGTTAGAAAGACTTATCAGTTCAGATCGAGTCGCTTGTAATAGACTCTCCTAAGAGAAACTATTGCCCCCTACTGGGGAGACTGAGGGTGCGGCAAATTCCTCCGAGGATGAAACGATCTCAGGAACGTATCAGGAAAACTTCGCACGAACAGGTACCGAACCACTTGCGACTGTTGTCCCACTTCGACGGAATCTTACTTCCAATATGATATCGCGTGACAAAAGGATTGTGATATGTTCTATAAGGATAAACGAATGTCGTTAAGTTATATTAATTGGGTAGTCATGATGGCTTGCTAGAGTCCGCTCATGACTTATGAGTTTGACCTTGGTCAGAATCATTACCAACTTAATATAATCCTATGGGATTACACACAAAAGAACGAATTGATCAAAAGGTTAAAATTGGAAAAAGCAGACAATCTGCCAGGTTCGGCCCAATTGGCACGACCGTGCCGTTCTGTGCGCACGACCGTGCCAAATGGCGCGACCGTGCTAGATAAGTTGCTCGACCGTGCCAGATAAGCTTCTCGACCGTGCCATTATTCGCTGCAGGAGATCTAGGTCGGCACAAGTGGCATGGCCTTGCCACTTTGTGAGCACGACCGTGCCAGAAGTCCTGTAGTCAGATTTTGGCCTATTTAATTGGGTGACGGGATTTAGGTCTTCTAGGTCATTAAGGGTTAATGACTAGGGACTATAAATACATCTTTTCATCAACCATTAAACTAATGCAACCTAGTAATTTTGAGAAACATAATTCTTGATCCAAGATTGTGAATCAAAGATCAAGAATGCATAAATTCATATAGCCTTTGAAGATTAGAAAAGTGTTTTCTAATGGGTCTAGCAATCCAGATCTAGAATGGTTCTAGATATTCGTTCACGTGTAGATACACATAGAGGATGCTTGATTTAGCATCTCAAGTTCGTGTTCCTATGATCGTGATCTGATGAACTCGAAGAACGAGGAGATCAAATCTTAAAGCTTGAAGACTTGAAGATTTGGAGATCCGAAAAATTTAAACGCTCTGCAACGGTTAGTATTCTAAATTCATCTTGCTATTAATTTAATCATCATGAATGTATCTTGGGGCTAAGGGTTTTGTTGATTACATATTGCTTTCTTCTGCTGCGCATCTTGCCTCAAAACCCAACACAGAATTCACTGAATTCCTTCACTTCGTCGTCAGTGAAAGGAACAAGATGGTGGTTTGTGCGGCATTCTGGATCAGAAGCTATGATTGAACCAAAGATGGCTAACTCTTTCACTGTATACTTGTTTGTGGCGGTCAGATTTCTTAATAATAATGTTTGGGTAATCGGGGAAGTATAACCTGGAAAGAAGCTCGTTGCCCGCATATCCGTTATGACCGCGACGGCTATAGAGATCTATCCCAAAAACATCAGGAACTTTCGGTTGTTTGCCTTTGTCCTGGCCCTCATAAGTAACAGCGAGCCTTTTCCTAGTGATCTCCACCATGGGAGGCTCCGGATGTGTTGAGCGATCCAAAGAGCATTTTGAGGGTCAATCAAAATGGTACCCCGTCCTCTCCCTCGATTCTTTGGCATATGTCTGAACTTGACTAAACCCCGATCTGCAGAGGATGTACCACTTGTTTCTTTATCATTAATGGGCAATACAACCCCCGACTGCGTTGTGCGACCTAGAGTTATATCTCTCTACACCCTCTGTCAAGAGTCAGAGGCCATTTTGGCGTTCTTCAAAGCACGAGCATCTCCATTATTTTTCGATAAAGAAGCACTAGCAGTATATATATAGAACTTATCACATGCAGACATACGTGGTCGTAACAACACACCCAAAAATATTCCAATTGAACATATTTTATGTTGGGATAATGCCTTTGAATTTGGGACGCCAAGTTAGATGATTATACAACAAGAAAATTTCATAATTCCAAGACGAAGCAGGATTACAATAGGGATTAGTTAGTCCTTTGGGGACAAGGACTTTTGTACTCCATATTGGTTCAGAGTTAGGGATTATTAGTTAGTCCTTTTGGGACAAGGACTTTTGTAATCCTTTTCAGGAATGAAATATTAATCCTTTAGGGATTAATAAAAGCTATTCCTTATGTCTTCAGGGTTAGGACCCTATTAGTATAAATAGAAGGGTCATCCTAACACAAATTCATACCTCAGAAAATAGAGTGCTCAGAGAGAGATCAATAATTCTAGATCTAGGGATTAGCACAGTCGGGAATTTTGTGACCAAAATTCGTGCTAGCATAGATTAGTGTGATCTTGTAATTGTTTCTCCAGATTGATAATAATAATCTCTCCCCTCCCTGTGGACGTAGCCAAATTGGTGAACCACGTAAATCTGTGTTCTTGTGATTGCTTTACTTTTCTTATCAGGTCTTGTTTATTGCTCTAACAACTGGTAAAAGTTTTGGTTCGTGGTTAGAGATTCAGGGATTCCGCTACAGAGAACAGGAAAATGGGTCAATGAGAAAATTTGATTGACAAGTTCAATGGGAAGAATAGTTTCCTCTCTGGAAGATCAAGATGAAGGCATTGTTGATAGACAAAGGTTTATGAGAACTGTTGGAGATTGCAATCAGGGATTGCAAGGATCCCAAGGGTAAAACAGTCGACACAAGATCTACCCCTGTGGTAGAATTGTCAGAGAATGACAAACAAACAGCAACGAAGGAGGCAACAGTGTTAAAGAACTTAGATCAGAAGGCTCATGCCAAGATCATCAGACAGTTGGATGATGAGATTCTAACCAATATTGCAGGAACGGACTCCATAAGTGATCTTTGGTTAAAGTTGTAATATATGTACATGAAACGTTCATTGAGTAACAAGTTATACCTGAAGAAGAAGCTGTATGATTGTCGCATGACAGAAGGTACTCCCATTAATGATCATCTTGATAGATTTACTTCTGCATTACTTGAAATGCGTAATATAAGAGTTATTATGGATGACGAGGATGCAGCCTTGCAGCTTCTAGTATCTTTACCTATGTCTTATGAACATTATGTCAATTCGTGCATAAATCGTAAACATGGTATCACTCTAGAGGAAGTGAAAACTTCTCTCAAGACGAGGGAATTACGCTAAAAGGCGAGTGGGAATGGGGCAGATACCCAGTCATCAGGTTTGGTTGCTAGCAGTAGCAATAAGGGTTCTAGTGGGAAGAAGAACAATAAAGGTAATTCTTCATACAAGAGGGGTTCAAAACCTGTAAATGTCTATAATTTTTGCAAGGAGAATGGGCATTGGAAATTCGATTGTCCCGGAAAGAAGCAAAGCAAGCCACCAGTCAGAGCAGAGGCCATGATGGCCAAGGATAGCAGTTCAGATGAGGATTATGCTCTAGTTACATCAGAATCAGTACGCGCATCCGATGCGTGGATTCTTGATTCAGGAGCTTCTTACCATATCAGCCCTAGGAGAGAATGGTTTACTGATTACAGGCCGATAGATGACAGTGATATAAGCATGACCAACAGTGATGTCTGCAAGGTTGTTGGTATTGGTTTGATCAAGGTCAGGACTCATGATGGTAGGTTTGTCACTTTGAACGAGGTTCAACACGTTCCACTTATGACAAAGAATCTGATTTCTCTTAGTCAGTTAGACAGCAAAGGGTTCAGTTTCATAGATAAAGGTGGAGCAGTTAGTGTTTGTAACGATTCATAAGTGGTACTGAGAGGCCTTAAGCGGGGCTCATTGTATTTCCTCCAATGAAGGACACTTGCAGGGTCGGCTATGGTTGCATCATTAGAGATGAACGAGGGAGATATGTCTAAGTTGTGGCACATCAGGCTCGGTCACATGAGCACTCGAGGGATGCATGAGTTGGCTAAAAGGGATCTTCTATGTGGCCATAAGATTAAGGATCTAAAATTTTGTGAGCATTGTGTGCTAGGGAAGATGAAGCGTAATAGTTTTCCCAATGGCATACATCACAAAAGGCGTTCTGAATTACATCCACTCATATTGTTGGGGACCTTCACGTCAGGAATCAGTAAGGGGGCACATATATTTCTTGTCTATGGTTGATGATTATTCGAGGAAGACTTGGGTGATTATCATGAAGCACAAGAATGAGGCTCTAAGGAATTTCAAGGATTGGAAGATGTTAGTGGAGAATCAGACAGGGAAGAAGATCAAGAAGCTTCGGACAGATAATGGTTTGGAGTTCTGCAGTACTGAGTTTGATTTGATGCGTTGTGCAGAGAGGTGGGGATTTCTAGACATCTTACCATTAGAGGTACGCCACAGCAGAATGGTGTAGCAGAGCGCATGAATCAGACATTGCTTGCGAGGGCGAGGTGCATGCTCTCCAATGCAGGGTTGTCTAAGTGGTTCTGGGCAGAAGCGGTTAGTACAGCATGTTTCTTGATTAATCGTGGACCTCACACCGGTATTGGCCTCAAAGTTCCCCATGAGGTATGGACCGGTAAGCCTGTTGATTACTCTATTTTAAGAGCTTTTGGGTGTACTGCTTATTATCATGTTTGATGGGAAGTTAGTGTTGGATTTTGAAGGTCCTACGCGCAGCGGAAGCGGCAACAGAAAATCAACAAAACCCTAGAGCCCATGGATCCATTCATGATTATTAAATTAATAGGAAAATGAATTTAGAATACTAACCGTTGTTGTGCGTTTAAAATTTTTGGATCTTCAAGTCTTCAAATTTATGATTTGAACACCTCGTTCTTCGAGTTCTTTGAATCACGATCGCAGGAACACGAACTTGAGATGCTAAAGCAAGCACCCTCTATGTGTATCCACACACGAACGAATATCTCGAACAATTCTAGATCTGGACTGCTAGATCCCATAGAAACTCTTTCTATCAAAAGGCTATATGAATTTATTGGTGTTCTTGAACTTTTGATTCTCAATCAAAACTCAAGAATATGTTTCTCAAACACATGGACGCTACCAATTATGATACAATATCAACTCCATCAATACCATATGGACTAGGGCAAAGAGAGGGGTATTTATACTTATTAAACCTAAACACTTTAGGAAAAATAGGAAAAAAACGACAAAATCGAATCAGGAAAAACCAGGTCCGAAAACAGGAGGTCCGCCCGGGGCATGTCTAGGCTTCGGACGGACCTTCCCTTTTTCATTCCGTTTCGATTTTTCTTAATTCCGGTTTTTTACGCTATTTCCGAAATTCCAATTTTAGCCTTTTCGTAAATTCATTCTTTTGTGTGTGACCCCATATGATTATATTAATTTGGCAATGAGTCCGACCAAGGTCAAACCCATAAATCATGAGCGGACTCTAGCAAGCCATCATGACTACCCAAAATATAACTTAACGAAGTTCGTTTATCCTCATAGAACATTCCATGATCCTTTTGTCACGCGATATCATATTGAGCATAAGCCACGGTCTAAATCAACTTAAGTGTCCAATGCTTTCTCGATCCCGAGTAGATTGATATGAGCAAATAGCTTTCTTTTCCTCAAAAGGTAAACATGAAAAACAAAAAACCAGCCATTTTGATATTCCTTTCCTTTTAGTAAACCATGTCTGTGTTGTCATCACGATTTTGAAAGAAAAAAAAGAAGAAAAGCAGCAGCATTAAGCTCGCTCCTGGAGAAGAGTTTGCAATATTCTACTCGTATGAAAATGTATATGGAGAAGAAAGCAGGACAAATGTGGTGGTGGTGATGTGAGGCCTGCTTTTTTTCAGCAACGCTTTCGGCAATTAAGCTACCTTTCACCTTCCAAAAGTACTCACCACCATTACTCTGCAGCAGCTTTTTTTTTTTTGGGCTAAAAAAGGCTATACGTTACTTCTATAAGCATGTTTATTTGTTTGTTTCTACCGGTAACAACTTTTTGTGTTTGGTTCCAGTATACTTATAGATTAAGCAATAAGAAACGGACAGCAAATATAAAGTGTAAATTGTAACGTGATCATGTTAGTGGAGATTAGCTTAATGAGCAGGGTTTGCTTTAATTTACACCTTTATTACCATATGCAATACAATAAAGCAAGAAAGAGAGTGACTAGCTATAGTTCATTGTTGTCACTTTTGTTTCTTCAGTTCTCTTGCATATAAAAAAGGCCATCAGCCCCTGTAGCATTCCATTCATGCCAAAGCATTCATCTTTGATACTTCAATTTGATATACGATCCCTTGGATTGTTTTAGCTAGCTCTATATTCTTGGTTTATTTGTTTGCAGCTATCTAGTTGATTAGTAAGTGTATATGAGTGAGTGAAGCAAGCAGTGAGATAGAAGGATGAAGAGCTCGAGTGCTGCCACTTTCTTGAAACACGTGATATCCGTGTTGAGCTCAAAGTCAATGGCCATCAAGAGCAAAGCGGAATCCCTAAAAGCCAAGCTCATGATTTTGTCTTTGGTCAAGAGCAAGAGGCTTCTTCCTCTGGCAGCAATATCTGACAAGGTTCACAATATACTAGGAGTAGGGGCCCACCAACACGATGACAGCAAGGCCAACCAGAGTTCCAGCCATGTGGATAATCTGAGCACACACGGCGACTACTCCAACAGCTCCTATTACTACTACAATGATGACGATGTGGATGATGATGGTAAATATCCAGATCTGAGACACTGTTTGTTTGACGAGGAGGAGCTCAAACTTGAGGTGGGAGACCCAAATGCATCGGTGATAGATATGGTGAAGAATTCAATGGAGCAGGAGGGAGAGGATTTCAAGCTGGAGGACGAGATTGATCACGTTGCTGATCTCTTCATTACAAAGTTCCACAAAAGGATGAAGCTGCAAAAGCTGGAGTCTTTCAAGAGGTATCAAGAGATGTTGGCTAGAGGTGCTGCTTAATACTCTATAAAAGCTACCTGCATGCATCTGAGCTTGATTTGGTCATCCATGGCTGATAAATCAATTAGTTACCGTACCATTTTTGCTTTAAAGTACTTCATCATCATTTTTAAATAATTGATTGGATTCTCAACTTTGCAATATCTATACACAGTGCTGGCCAACTTGTATACTATATTTCCGGGATGTTGCAGCGCGTCAACTTACTACTTAGTGCTGGTATAACTTGGTGGTACAGAAGAAAGATTCATCACCAGTTTCATACTTTTACACTCATGAGTTTTTGCGAAATAAACATGCGTACTATCATATTTTTGCAACTTCCCACTTGTACTGTCAAAACTCCCAATGTCTCATGCGTACTTTTGTTTATTAACAATTTAACCGAGTTTTTTAACTGGTGTTAAATATTTAACGACCTTGTACTTATATTTTTCAATTGTGGTCATTAAATTTTTTCCTTTTGCGAGGAAGGCCAATATCTGTTAACTAGTTAATGGTTCCCTTCAACAACATGGTGATTTAACAATCCAAACACATTTTACTAAAATACCCAAAATCTCACTCTAACCCTTAAATCAAACCCACTTTTCCTCTGATCTGAGAAAAATATCTAGAGAGAAGTGAGACCTTCTCTCTAGACAACCACCACCTCCATCCCCCGCTTCTACCACCGCTCTCCGCCGCCGTCGTCATCGCTCTCCGCCACAGTCGTCACGACCCTCCGCCACCGCCGTCACTGTAATAACCGAAATTATCCCCCTAATTATTTATTTTCTTTTAACCCTTTAATTATTATTTGGGCCGAGCCATTAATAAAAGTATTGGGTTTAGTTATTGGGTCAAAGTAGAAAAGCCCAAGTCATTATATTAAGAGGAAGAAGAAATCCTTTTCTAGTTAGGGAATTGAAAACCCTATAATATATAAACTCTCCTAAATCCCTAGCCTCTTTATTATTAATCAAGAAGAAAAGAGAACGGGAAAAAGAGAGAGAGACGCCGAAAGAGAGAGTAGCGGAGAAAGAGAACCGAGAGAGAGAGAAGGCGGAAGAAAGAGGGGAGTTCGGATCGTTCATCAAAGGTACTCCCAATCGCCCTAATCTTTTCTCTTTAGTTTGAATCATTGAGAATTAATGATTTGAGGAACCCTACAAATAATCAGATGGACTAGGGTTTTAAGATTTGGGTTAAGAAGGAAGATTAATGTGTGTGTGTGTGTGACAGTTTGTGTGTGCAGGTGTGCGTGTGACTGTGTGTGTGTGTTGTGCAGTTTGTGTGTGTTGTGCAGTTTGTGTGTGTGTGTGTGTGCGTAATGCACAATATGTGCACAACGTGTGTGTGTGTGTGTTTATGTGTGTGCTGGGAAGGTGTTTTTAGTATGTGTAAATTGGATTGTGAAAATAGTGATTGAGTATTGATGATAGTAAACCCTAGGAGTATTTTGGGTAAACCCTAGGGGTATTTCGGTAAACCAAAAAGGGTGTTTTGGGTATAAATATAATTGGGTAATATGAGAAACCCTAGAATGAATATTAACCTTAAAAGGAGTTAAAGAGAATAACTCGTAGGTTGATAATAAGAGCAAGTAAACTATTTTGGGGACGGAAGTAAAAAGTATTACTTTTGTCTAAGAAAGTTATTTCGCATGATTGTAGATATGTGCGCGTGGTTTTGCATGAAGGATTAACGCAAGCCAAGGTAAGGGATTACGTTCCTAAGTCTTTTGAGATTCATCCTTTTTAAGTAGGATCCTCATAATTTTTTCAAGTGTAGCTACCAGTGGCCGGTAGTATTTGAACTCCGATGTTGATATAACGTCCTTTGAATTATCTACCCTTGATAAGTGTTGTTCAATGGGTATCTTAAGTAAATTGAAATTGCTTTACGTATTCTTGTACCTTGAATACTATGTGAAATATTACTGTGTCTAATTGAAACAGGTACATTAGCTTAGTCTGATTGAAAATGACTTAGCAAGAATTAGTCTAAGTGAAAAGGACTAATTAAGATAGTCTAGTTTGATTGAAAAGAATTAGACAAACATGCTGCTTGATGAAGTGGCTTAATGATTATGATCGAACTTATAAGAGAGCACCGTGAGGAGGTGTAAGGTCTCTTGACACCCTGAAAAGGTGATGTATGAAACTATGGAATTGACGAACTTGTACTAGGGCCATAATTCTTTGAATATGATAACTGTATTTTGTGTAGGTACAGTTAAAGCTTATTGATGTTAGCCTTTTGTTGAAATATATTGTTTGGCTCTGTTCTTTCGGTCATCTATTCTTAGTACCCGGAGAGATCCCGTATGAACTTACTGAGCATTGTTCGCTCACCCCTTTCTTATATTCTTTTCCCCATGTAATAAGTAGTGGAAAAGGTTAGATCGCAGAGCATGGCGGTCCGTGACATGATGAAGGATTTTAAGACAATGGTTTTGGTTTTATGCTAAAGAGCTAGTGGGTTGTACTAGCCGTTAAGATTTGAATTTTAGTTATGCTACCGCTTTGTTTTGAATTATGGTTAGAGTAAACTAGCCATTACATGTTAACGTTGGATTTGAATTATGTTGACGTTTGAGATTTCTTGGTTATGAAATATTATTATTATTGTTGGAAAATTTGGGTCGTTAGAGTCACCACCCCCGCCACTGCCGTCACCACCCTCTGACTCCGCCTTTGTATCTTTACTTTCTTCTTCTTCTTCTTCCCAAACTCTCACGCCACCTCCATCTTTGCTCCAATCTACTCGGCCCCATTCACCACCTTCTCCGCCATTTCCTCCCCCACAGGTTGTCGCACCCCGTCCTTTCTCTCTCTCTCTCTCTCTCTCTCTCTCTCTCTTTCCTGGTGTTTTGTGCTTATTTGGGTGGCAAGATCTTTATTTTGGATTTAGATCTAGAATAGGGTTTCTTCTCTATTTTCTGATCTAGGTTTTAGATCTTTGCTTGTGTATTCCCGTCCCCTCTCTTGCGTGCTTGAGTTTTTCAGATCCAGATAGTGCTTAGATCTATCGGATCTATGATATTTCGGTTGTGTTTGGGTGTGCAAATTTGTTAATTTTATAGATCTGCAATTTTTTTCAGAATTTGTTGTTGTTAAATTAACGGTGACTGGCATATTGTTATGGGTTTCTTGGGGTTGTGGATGAATTTTTATGGTGGCGGTTAGTGGCAGTGGGTGGGGGGGGGTGGTGTAGTTTTAGTAGACAGTTTATTCACGTGGTTTGAATTAATATTAGGATTTAACTAATAAAAATATATTTTTAATCATCTTCTAATACATTCAAATTAGTAATATATCTCAATACATATATTCCCTCCTTAATTCCCGGGCATTTTCAAAATAGTGCAAGCTGTTTTGGGACGGATGGAGTTTAAGTTTTTTTCTTTCTTGAAAGGTTAAAAGTTAGTATCAATTTTAATTTATATTTAAAAGAAAAGATTTTATTAAATTAAAGATGACAGTATTAAAGAATTGTTTTTTAGAATAATATTAAAGTATTTAACAGAATGTTAGTCACGTAATAGCACATGATCAACTCCTGTTAAAAGTTTAACAATTTCGTGAAAGGGATGAGGACATTGCAAAAGAAAAAAAATTAGTGACTATATTTGAAAAATATGTGTACAAGGTCGTTAAGTTTTTAACACCAGTTAAAAAAATCGGTTAAATTGTTAATAAACTAAAGTACGCAAGTGACATTGAGAGTATTAACAGTACAAGTACGAGGTTGCAATAATCTGATAGTACACATGTCTGTTTTGCAAAAAACTCATCATGAATTAAAAGCTACTCCATTATTTTTCGATAAACAAGCACTAGCAATATAAGTTATAAATAAAGTACTCACATGCGTACGTAGTTGTAACAACTAACAACCCACCCAAAAATATTTCAATTGTACATATTTTAGATACTCTCTATATAACTGTGCAAATTTCATTACAATGGCATACTAATTTCATATAATTAAAGGGCAAAATGGTTACATTTTATATAATTAAAGGGCAAAGATGTATAAAAATTCATGTTATTCACCTCCTAAAGATTTAGTTTTACAATTATAACGATTCACAAAAAAAGAAGGTAATAACCAATAGAGGGAATGACGAATCTTTGCGGTGTGCGCACCGTTCTTGAAAGTCCATGTGTTCATTAAAACACACTTAAGGCATAAATAATAGAGAAATATGCGCAGCGGAATAGATATTTTTTTAAGCCTTATAGTGGTTGTCTAACATATATATTCCTAATATCTTTATCAATTTTATCTTGTCTATGTGATCAAGCAATAATATATTAAAGCAAGAAATATAATTGAAATGATAATTAAAGTGCAAGACAAGAAATTAAAAGAGACAATAGGCGAGAATTTTTAAAGTGGTTCGGAGGCAAACCCATCTCCTACATCCACCCTCACTGTCCCTGACAAGTGAGCTCAATCCGATATAATCTTCTCTTCTTACAAGAGTTACAAGGATCGAGAAGGCAAGTTCCTTTGAACCCCCTCTACTTAATTGACACTCCAATTAAGGTTGCTTCTTCCAAAGCAAAAAAAAATAAAAAAAAAAAATAAAAAAAAATCACAAGAGTGAATATCAATGTAGTTCTTCCTTGGATTGACACTTGAGTTGTCGGATGGAAGCACTGCTTTAGCTCGGTGTTCCCCCTTAATGTTTGCAAGGTTTAGTTGGGTTGATGTTCAAAGGTTTAAAAGGATGAGGGAATAAATGGTGAAGGGTTAAAAGGTAATGTGGCAATTGGTGTATATTGCTCACTTGGGTAGGAGGGATATGGTGGTGCAAACACAATAGTGGATACCTGGTGAAGGGTAAAGGGTTAGGTTCTTGGGGGTGTAAACCTTAGTGTGTGCATTTGGTGTTTATTGCACACACTAAGGTGGAAGCATAGTAAAAGGGAGGGTGGTATTGGTGCTGGATACACACCGGTAAATGGGATGTTTGGTTTCAATTTATAAGGGAAAAAGAGGAAGTAGCCATTTGGATGGTCAAAATAAAGGCTTCAATGTTGTCTTGGTCTTCAATGTTTTTTGTCTTCAAACTTGAATGTATATTGTTGGAGAAATGAAGAATAGTAGCTTCATAACCTTTTCTTCCACGTTGAATGTGTAGTCTTGAATGTGTAGGATGATGAAAAGCAAACTTTCACTTTGAACCCTCAACTTTGGTCTATTATTGTTTTCACCTTTTGGTAATTTGGGTGTAACTTTTCACTAGTTGGATGGATGCAAAATCTGATTGCACACTCTTGTAGCTCATTAAATTAGCTTTCTAACGAGTCTAATATTGAATATTTTGCTGTCTTGATAGGTGGTGAAAACCATTATTGAAAAACATGGCAATCTTGGAGGGTCTTTGTGTAAGTTAGCCAACTTTCCTTTCTTGACAATTTAGACCATGTAACTTTGTCCCGTTAAATGATCAATTTTCACCAAAACAATAAGTTAAGACCTAACAGTTCTATTTGCAAATATGTATGACCTTTCCACCGCAACGCGCATTTCGTGTCCAAGGCCTATGATAGGCTGGAATGGCAGGCGGACGGACCCGGATCTACGTTCTATCTAGGTCTGAACTGTTTCAAAGACCCAACATGCGACAAGTTAGGCCTTGGAATGAATGACAAAATAGTAATTACCCGACAGGTGTTTCGCATGATCGATTCAACGTCTGATAAAAAAGAGATAATGAGACCACCTTCACAACCTTCTCCCTTATGTCCTTATGTCAAATAGTTCCCCTTCCTACCTGGGGGCATTCTATTGAAAAAAAATCCCGCTTAGTTTCTCGAACACGGGGTCAGAAGTGAATTACGAGTCGGACCAATCCGCGAATCCAACGAGAGAAAGAAGAAACTCCAGCTTTTGTATTTTCTCAATCTCATGAAAGGGAGATTATTCAATAAGACGTAGATGACAGTTGGCCGGTACAACCACCCTCCGCTTGTTCCTTGACTAGGTTTATGATCTCTGCCGAATCGTCTATTGGTACATGGACAACTGTGTGAACTGATGGGCTTATGAGCCTTAATCGTTACAAAGGGAGATGTTATCACATTGAGCCCGTTGCCGGAGGATACTCTGAATCATAGAATTCCAATGAAATATACGATCAATCAACAGAGACAAAGTTTTTGTTTTTTTTTAAAGACAACAATCATGTTGGGATAAAAAAAAATTAGCAGACAATCATTTCGGGAAGAGTAAATACTTTATGGCTAATGCTTATTATTTTTTATTTTTTATAAATTGATGGTCATAATATTATTTTTGGTTTTTTTCTTTCTTTCAGTAAAAATATTCAAGTTGGTGTTATTAAAAACGCATTTTCCCAATTGATTAGGAATAATATTTTTTTAAAATGCACGGTGGCATTTTGAAAAAAAGGAAAACTTTGCGTGCGCCAATACTTAAAATATACAATTGACTATCAAAACACTATAATTGGCACTAAAGTACACTTTATCTAGTACTGAAAAACATCGAAAATGACGCTTAACACATACACACACACACACTCACTGGCGATAAAAACACATAAACTGACACAACAAAATACATGCTCTGGCACGATCAATATAAGTGATAAATACCGCCAGTCCATTTTAATAATACCATTGCATGTATTTAAGAACGTCAGTTCATGTGTTTTGTAATGTCATATGTAATTGAGTTCATGTGGTATTTAAAATGACCAATTATCATGTTTACGATTGCAAATGCATTTATTTTGTTGGTACCAGTCCATGTGTTTTTTTATGTCAATCCATGTGTTGAAAACTGCCAGTTCGTTTGTTGAAAAGTGTCAGTCTATGTGTTACAAAGTACCCGTCCGTGTGTTTAGAATGTAGTTACAGTTTTGAAGAGTATCAGGAGGTTTGAGAAGTGCTAATTATTTACAAAAATATTACCATACGCTTTTGAAAAATGTTCTAGTTATTCATATAAAGTAGTTGTACCCCCGTGCGATGCACGGGGCTTTACTGAAAAATAACGAAGTAATAAAGTCGACTTTGATGCCATCCTAGTATATGATTGTAATTAACCTATGATGAATAACCTTGTCTTTGAAAAAAAAATTATAAGCACAATTTTACATGTACCATGTAATATAAAAATAAATAGAACTTAATAATATAATATAAAGATAGTTATGTAAAATGATTATATATTCTTTTTAGGGATTTTTACCAATAAGTCCCTCATACTAGATGGAATTTTCCAATAAAAAAAAACATTTTCATATTTTACCTTAGGGTCCCTGAGTTGAAATCGATTTTACCAATAAATCCCTCATACTTTTTAAATGGCAAAACTACTCTCGCCTATATAACACGTCCTCTGTCCCTCTCCTCCCCCAAACTTTCAAACCCTAGCCCTCCACTCTCTCTCTCTCTCTCTCTCTCTCTCTCTCTCTCTCTCTCTCTCTCTCACGAACACCAAACAATCATCGTTGACGAGGTCGGCATCAGCGGACAGCGATGTCTCCATACTTTCCGTTACCGTTAACTAAGTTGAATACATCCTTTATGAAGACAACACCATCTCCAGTAACTTCGTCGTTGTCGATCATGACATCTTCTGGAGCTCCGATCATCCAGGCATCGACTTCATCGTAACTCCCTCTCCATCTGCTACTTTTAACTATTTTTGGTTTTGGTTCTTTGAATTTCGATGCTATGATTGTGGATCCGTGTGATTGGGTTTGATTTCGGTCAATTTGATTATTGACGAGTTTTTAGGGTTTTTTATTTGCTTTATCGGGACAATTTGGGATTTCTGGTTGTGTTCTAGTTTAAGGTGTATGATCATGAGATAAATGGTTTCTTCATCCAGTAACTGAGTAAAAGGATGTACCTTGTGGGGAGGTAAATGGTTTCTTCAACAACTCCATGGAAGAATGAGAAACAAGTCTGGAATACATTGTTGCAGTTTTAAGAGAAATTCGGTTGTAAAGGGTGGTGAATGTTGATAACAATTGTGAAATCAATTTTTATCTGTTACTCTCTCTATCCCGCTTTAAGGTTCTTACTTTCCTTTTTAGTTTGTCACAATTTAAGGTTCTTACTTTATTTTATTGCCTAAAATGGAAAATGGGACCCATTTATCATTCTCACAACATAAACTTCCTACCCACTTTCTCTTTCCTACATTACTTTTCATACAACATTTACATTTTCTTAATTTCCGTGTAAAATCAAACTAAGAACATTAATTTGGGACGGAGGGAGTATATTTAAGGGTCTATGATAACAAATTCATTGGTCTAATAAAACAACCGAGAAATTGAGTTATCAATTATTAAAAATTGAGAGAGGATTTGATCGGTCGTTATACTCAATTATGAACAAATGAGAAATGAGAGTCCTAATTTTTAAATTTAAACAACTGGGAAGTCTAACCATCGATTGTGAAAATTGAGAAATTAAATTATCAGTTTTATACTTAATCATGAACAAATGAGAATAATTGAGAGATGAATTTATCAGTTTTAAATGTGAAAAATTGAGAAATTGATTACGTGTTGAGTGTCTTAATTTTTAAATTTAAACATCTGGGAAATCTAACTACTGATTGTGAAAATTAAGAGATTAATTTATCAGTTTTATACTCAATTATGAACAAATGATGAATAAATAACTCAGTTTTATACTTAATTATGAACAAATGAGAACAATTGAGAGATGAATTTATCGGTTTTAAATGTGAAAAATTGAGAAATGAATTGAGTGTTGAGTGTCTTAATTTTTAGATTTAAACATATGGGAAATCTAACGATGGATTGTGAAAATTGAGAGATTAATTTATCAGTTTTATACTCAACTATGAACAAATGAGGAATAAATAACTCAATTTTATACTAAATTATGAACAAATGAGAATAATTGAGAGGTGAATCTATTAGTTTTAAATGTGAAAAATTAAGAGATTAATTTATCAGTTTTAAAAATGTATTTTTTATTTCTAAAATTTAAATTACGTGTTGAGTGTACTTGTTTGATTCGTCTTGACGACACGATTAAAACAGTGGCTTCAGATTATTTTTTTGACTTCTAGATTTTATGATTATATCATTTTAAATTTTGAGGAGAAAAAATAGAAGAGAGAGAAAGATATAAAGAGAGAGAGAGAGAGAGATAAAGAGATGAGATGAGAGAAAGTGTGTGTGAAGCATTGGGGTGGGCTAGCGTGGCGTCAGATGCGTATTCCTGGGCACATGTGATGTCATGTAAGGAAGGGTAGTCTGGTCAAGTGAAATTGCAAGAGACTTATTGGGGAGTTTCCCTAATGTATGTCCTTATTGGTCATTTTTATTTGGCTGAGGGACTTATTGGTCAAAGCCTCTTTTTTTATTGAAAGGTAAATAATTAAAAGTACCACATATTAATAATTTCCAAGTTTCTATAAACGTTATAGAAAGAATGATGCCAAAACTATTTTTTTTTTTTTCGAAAGCTAAACTAATTTAAAAATATGAAGAATTATGTATTCATAAATTAACATTAGTTATTGATGATGATATTGCACTATGTTTATATTCAATTTAATTCTTACTTACAATAAAAAAACTTAAAAACAATGTATGTATAAATTTTGGAAGACATACTACACTCATACATAATTGAACTACAATATGCATGTGAATATATCATGGAAATAAATAAAAAATCAAATATAAAATCTTAATTAATACAACGTTATACATTTATAAACTATAAAATACTTCCTTGAACACTACATTGTCCGTGCATAAATCCGATTTTCCTGGAGTGTTATCATTACATATCAATATTTTAAGACCGTTTGGACTTTTGACTCTTGATAAAGCAACATAGAGTTATCCATGACAGAACACTAGTTTCTTTAGTATAAGTCCTAAAAAAGATAACGAGTGTCATTGGATTTTATCAGTCATAGCATACGATATCATCAATGAAAATTGCCTCCTCTCAAATCGAAACGTAATTATGTTGTCTGATGGTGTTAACGACATTCTCGGTATTAAAACTTTTCTACCAACATCACCAGAAGAGATTATTTCACCTTTTAAAACATGATTTCCAAGCCTAGTGATAACCAAACGAGTCCCATTGCAAAGACCAATGGAAGAATCTATATTATGAAGCAACATCACTAGCGTTCTAACTTTAAATGTTAATTTATGATTCGGAATTCCAGATAATGAAATACTGTTTATAAATTCAGGAGTATGCAAATCACTCAACGAATCAACTTGTTCATCAGTATGACACGCCACATTAGAGCTTAAGCAAGTCTTACCTTCATACTGATTCAAAGACACCATATAATCATTAACAGCATTCACAACATCCAAAGTTGGCGCCAAAATAGCTCTTTCTTCGAAATATGACAAATCATGCCGACCCTTCAAATATTCAAAATATATACTCTCAAACATATCAGTTATAGGATCAGAAAAATTTAGGGTTGGCCATTTTTACCAAACTAAACCAACCAACCGAGTACCAACCGAACCAAAAGGTTCGGTATACCGAAAGTTTGGTACGATAGTACCGTACCGAGTATGCATTTTTGGTTGGTACATGGTACACAAATATGAGTTTGGTTGGTATACCGAGTACCGAGTATATTTTTATAAAAATATTTTTTATTATATATTTAATAGAAAATATATAAAATACTACTAAAATCTAAAAATCTAATCTAATCTTAACCCCTAATAGTATATTTGTTGATTTTATGTGATTGGTGGAATTGTAATGAGGGAGGAATTTCAGGAATTCGATGATGAGGAAGTTATATTCTGTATATATGTTCACCAGGCAACTTACTTTGGATTAGAAGGAAAATTGTATTGAAATGTATATAGAAAAAACAGTCTATATTTATGTTTTGTACTTTTCTATAACTTAATGAAACGTTTTTTATGTAACTTATTAAGTTAATGTAGTGAAGTTGTTGGATTATCTTGATATAAGCTTAGTAGTATAGTAATTTGTCTTCCACTTTTTCTTCTTGTGTTTGGAACAACTCTACAAAAAAAATTCTTTGGTAGAGGTGTAGTACCAACCGAGTACCAACCGCACCAAGAAGTTGGTATACCGAGTTTGATGGTTGGGTACTGGTACTCATTTTCGTGTACCAACTTCATCTTGGTTGGTACTGGTACAAGAAAAAAATAGTCGGTATACCTACCATGCCAGCCGTAGGAAAATTCTCAATTAAAAACACAGTTGGGATTTGAATGGGAATTATTCCATCATTTGGTTCATTAACTTTTCCATCTCCAATTTTGGCTATCCAATCACCAAACTACCTCAATTTCTCTGAACCACTCCTTGAATCAAATCAGTGTAATCTCATATTCTTCGTTAACGTGAACACTGTACAATGGCTCAACAAATAAGAAGAATTAATAGTCAAATGCACAATATCTTGTCTACTACTCTTAGGAATTACATGGATCATTTGCCTAAAGTCACCCCCAAAAACAATTGTCTTCCCACCAAAAGGATACTCATTAAGCTTAATATCAACATCTCGCATTATATCTCTTAAGCTCCTATCTAATGCCTCAAAACAATGTTTATGCATCATTAGAGCTTCATCCCAAATAATTAATCGAGATTTTATAATAAGTTCTGCTAAAGGAGTTCCTTGACATATATTGCAAACAGAATCCTCATTCAAGTTAAATGGAATAGCAAACCTAGAATGTGCAGTTCTTCCACTTGGTAACAATAGAGAAGCAATGCCACTTGAAACGACATTCAATACAATAAGCCCCTGTGAACGCAATCTCGCAGACAAAGTTCTCCAAATATAAGTCTTGCCACTCCCTCCATATCCATACACAAAGGTCATCTTCTCAATTTCATCTAAACATGCCCCATGAATGATGTCATAAATTTCTCTTTGATCAACATTTAAGTTGACCACAAGCTCTTCAAACTCAACTGCTAATCTTTCTCGATCATAAGATAATTCATCATGAACTAACCGATTCGATATAACTTCAAAGTACTCAGCATTTGGACACGGAAACATTGGACACTCAAGTAAACCACGCCCTTGTTTTATAAGTAATTTCTCAATTTCCGCAAGACCATAATTACGAATCTTAGCTTCATCCAATTTCAAACCTGTTAAATCACAATAAATAAATACAATCATTAATAAACATATGGAAAAATACATTAAAAAAAAGTAATTACAACATACCTGGATGATTAAGGATCATTTGTTGTTTATAAAGCACATCCTCACATAAATAGTTCCAACATTTATCCCACACATGTTCAGGCCTACTCATTGTCCCAGATGTAAGCAATGTTGTAAATAGAGTTCTCATTGAATGAGCAGTTGAGAATTCACTTGACTCGATAATACCGTCAATAAACTCCTTATCATCATTTAACAGACCAAGCTCAAAGCACGCTTCACGAAAAGTCTCACATTGATTACCATTGACATATCGAATTTCACTATAACTTCGAGCTCCACGAACTTGATTCAATAAAGACCTCAAATAATATATTTCACCACAACCTAGAGGAACAAAAAATATTCTCCCAATTGAAAAACCCCTTTTTCTCGGAACTCATTCACGTATATCCGGCTTCCACACAAATTTCATAGGAAACTGACTACTCCCTCCATCCCAGCACAAGTAAGACTAGAGGATTGGACACAATAATTAAGAGAAAGTAGTGAATGTGTGGTTGAAAATGAAGAGAGATAATGAGTGGGGTAAATAGTAGTGTTGGTTGAATAAAATGAGTGGTGGAAAATGAAGAGAGAAAATGAGTGGGGTTGTTGAATATAAATATATTATAACATTTCCATTTTGGGCAGTCTCAATTGTTCTGGGACGGCTTAAAAGGGAAAGAAGTCCTACTTGTGCTGGGACTGAGAGAGTATAAGTTAACTCTCTAGCTTCCTCATATTTCTTGTTTGCTTCCATCCAACCCAAAAACATACTTTGCGCGACAGATTCCCTAGCTAATACAGACTGCATATTATCTAAATCAGAAAAAAACACGTTCTGTTCGTTAGGAAGGTGAAAACTCAATCTTTCAAGAGGTGGATCCTTAAATTAAATTTCAAGCCCATGTATTCTCCAAGCAGCTTCACATGAAGAAATATACCGACAATCATAATACATCTTTATATCATCAACAATATTCTCCATTGTACTATCCTCTGCATTCTGACAAAATGTAGCTGTAACTCGATCATCCCCCTTGTGGATATACTTAAATAGATACTTAATAGCACGTGATTGATTACACCACTCAACATTAAATGCGCACCACACGTTACTAAAAGATATCTATTATGAGGCATCACATGTCTATTATCCAACACAACATAATTTTTAACAATTGTTCGACAATTATCTCTTCTTCTATACACAGCATAACCATCTTCATCAATTATTTTGACACAAATTAATTAATAGGCATGAAAGGCAATGGAAAGAAAAAAACAAAGTCCAACAGCTTATTGGGCTTAGTGACCTGACTGGACTGGAGGCCCAACCTATATGACATCCAGTCCACTAAGAGTACCAACCTACTGCGCCCTCACATGCCACGCCCACAGGTACTAGAATTTTGGCGCCAATTATTCCCGCCAATTGGCAGGAACAAACAACCTAAAGGGAACCGATTGACGAGCAACTTTAGGTCAAAAAGAAAGGAACGAGTTTAATAGCTTACTCCACGACACACAAACAGATAGAAAAGAGAGAGAGAGAGAGAAATGGCAAGAGGAAGTGGCCAATCGCCGTCCTCATCGGAGCACGGAGGAGATGCGAATGTGAATGGGAATCCACCATCAACCCCAGATTCCCCCACCTCCGCTGGCTTCAACACCGATCAACTTCCATTTAACACCAGCCGTACGTCGGAGAACTACACTGACGACGAGGACGAAGCAGCTGTCGATCCAGAAATCATCAGGGATGAACCCGAAGAAGAGGAGGAGGAGGAAGGCGAGGATCTCTTCAACGACAATTACTTGGAGTGAGTCCATTTCTTCTTTCGCTAATCTTCCAGCTGTTTGCATTTTTTGAATCTAACTGTTTGATTATTTGGGAAATGTATAATGAAGGGATTATCGGAAGATGGATGAGCATGACCAGTACGAATCGATGGGGTTGGATGAATCCCTTGAAGATGAGAGGGATTTAGATCAGATCATGGCCGACCGTCGCGCTGCCGAGGTTGAGCTTGATACTAGGGATGGTCGCTCTTCCCAACGCAAGCTTCCCCAGCTCCTCCATGACCAAGGTCTCCTATTAATACTTGAGAAATTTTCTATCCCCTTGTCAATACTGAGAAACTAACCCCATCTCATGGATCTCTTTTGTCTCTTATGAATTCGGGGTCCACTACAAAATATCATATTCGTTGCTGTTCATTAATTTTCATATTGAGCCCTTTCTTCTTTGACTTCAAATTTGTGATACAAATCTCAGCGGGTGATCCTATGCCAGTTTACTGCCTTGATAATTTCTAGAATTCAACTTTTTGGTTGCAGCATTAATCATGTACTCTAGATGTGTGACTAGACTAGTTTTCTTGGGTGTCAGAGATTATGTGAAACCAAACTCACCCTTCACAGTCAGGATTGTAAGTAGTTTGACATTTAACAATTCATGGAACTTATGTGGTCTAAAGGGCAAAGGCCATTTAGAATAGGGTGTTGTTATACACACCCGTAAAGGGTAGATATAAAGTCACAAAAAAGTGTCACAAAATGTGGCGTACAAAATGATGTGTCATAATTCTATTGGTGTTTTTTATTGCCGGGTCCACAATCGATGCAACCAATAAAATATCGACACCGCACTTTGTATCCATCATTTTGTGAACTTCTTTTGTGCCCCTAGCATTGCCCCACCCGTAAAACTTATGAATACACCCGTATTTCAAGTTCTTTAAAAAATGCCATTCAAGGAAATGACAAAACTAACCTTTAGATATTATACACCCCATGTACACCCGCAGTTATTTACTTCTACACAATTCTACCAAATTGTTGAACACACCCGTAACATTAAAACACCCAAACAACCAACCCATTAATATTTCACCTTCCCCCATTAATTTTAACCATCCCATTTTTTACTCCATTTACCCCTTCTCGTAAACCCAATCACCTACTCATCAAACTTTTCTCTCATAATTCAAACACCACATTGTGATCAAGGCCAAAGCATTGTTGATACATCACACTAAATGGACGTAATTGTAAGTTTTTCTTATCCTTTAACTGTTTTTTGTGTCTATATATTCTTTCTAAAAATCCAGTCTGGTTTTCAAAGGTTTGGCCAGAGGTGGCCGAACCGTAAACAAAGGTTTGGCCCAACGAAAATTTATTTATGGTTCAGTCGGATGTGGCAGAACCATATCCTATGGTTCGGTGGTTGGTGGCCAAACCCGTAAAATTCAAGTTCCAACTCATATTTTTCAACATTACATGGATTCTTGCCTTGGTTTGGTTCCTCATTGTCTATTCTTCAATTAGCCTTCAACATTGGAAAGATTGACAGGATTTTGATAAAGGTAAACCTAGGTTGGAAGAACACTTAGAGAGAAAGAGAGATAGTAAACCCAAAACTGATGGGCTGAAGGGTATGATAGGAAGTTTAATGAGTTTTTTATTTTTATTTTTGAGGGGTGAATTTAGCCTTACGGTGCATTCATAATTTTTACGGGTGTGTATAACAACACCCATTAGAATATCAGTGGCAGAGTCTGGATTTTTTTTAAGGGGGTCATGATTATTTTGGATACGACATGTTAAAATTTTGTACCTCAGTTTAATTTATAGAGGTGGGGGGGGGGAGATTATAAAATAGTCTCTTTACACATGGAAAACTAAATGTTTGGAAAGAGAATTACAGGACTATATATGAATCTTTGCCACCAAATTGTCTAAAAAGTAGAGATTTTCAGATGTCCCTTAAAATGAAATTACGACATTCATTTAAGGAGGGAGGGAGTAGTACTAAAGACATATGTAGAAAAGTGAAGGGGAAATTGACCCTAAAGCATTGGGGTGGCTCCGCCGCTGATTCAGATGTTCTAGATGTTCATTCGTCAGATGTCTTAAAATGCAGTATAAGGTCCTGGTTCTGATATGATGATCTGTAGGATCTCTTGACTCTGCAGCGGACCTTGCCAAGCTTGCAAGCTTATCCCATGTTTTAAAAACCCTTGCCAATTGTTTAAGAAAATTAATACCATATGCAACTAGTATGTTCCATACTAACTTTAAAAGTAAGCCTGATACTGAAAGTTTTTATGCTGCATCTCCTGAAATTAGCTTTCAGCTTTAAGCAGTTGATTAATCTCGTTGTTGTTTTAGTTTGAGTATTTCACATTCTAGAATTACCTGAACATTTCTGTTTGCTAAGAACTCCGTTGTCAACCGGATGTGTAACTACATTCTCAAGAAACAAAAGGCTGACCATTGACAATTTTTGCTGCAGATACGGATGACGACAACTACAGGCCTTCAAAAAGAACAAGAGCTCCTCAAGCAGCAAGAAGCTTGGATGATACTGATGCAATGCAAAGTTCACCTGGTAGATCACAGCGAGGACACTCGAGAGAGGATGTGCCTATGACTGATCAGACAGACGATGATGCTTATGAGGTGCTATTTTTCTTTCCATATTTTCTTAACTTATCAGAGCTTACAGACCGGAATTGTCTCAGGTAATTCATAGTAAAGCATGAGTTCATGTAGGTGTTAATCGTTAACCAATATGATGCAGGATGAAGACAATGATGAAGGCGAATTTGAAATGTACCGTGTTCAGGGCACCCTGAGGGAGTGGGTTACAAGAGACGAAGTGCGTCGATTTATTGCAAAGAAGTTCAAGGAATTCATAATGACATATTTGAACCCGAAGAGTGAACATCGCGACTTTGAATATCTGCGGCAGATTAATGAGATGGTGTCTGGTAATAAATTTATGTTCTTGGTTTGAACTTTAGACTACAAAGACGGTCCTTCATATTTGCCTCTAAGACAACCTTAACTTATTTGCTCTTATTATTGCAGTTAACAAATGTAGTCTTGAGATTGATTATAAGCAATTTATCTATATCCATCCAAACATCGCCATCTGGCTGGCAGATGCACCACAGTCTGTCCTAGAGGTTATGGAAGAAGTTGCAAACAAAGTTGTCTTTGACTTACATCCAAACTACAAACAGATCCACCAAATAATTTATGTCCGCATTACCAACTTGCCAGTTTATGACCAAATTCGCAACATAAGGTATACAGATAACATTTACTAGTTTCAATTTGGTTTGTAATTGTGTGTGTATATATGACAGCTTAGTTTTGCATTCAGGCAGATCCATTTAAACACTATGATTCGCATAGGGGGAGTGGTGACTAGGCGTTCTGGAGTCTTTCCCCAGTTGCAGCAAGTGAAATACGATTGTAGCAAATGTGGAAGTATTCTGGGCCCTTTTTTTCAAAACTCATACGCGGAGGTCAAGGTTGGTTCTTGCCCAGAGTGCCAGTCAAAGGGACCATTCACAGTCAACATTGAGCAGGTAGCTTTCCTCGTACCCTAATTTTATTTATAAAAATATTATAATACTAGTACTGAATTTGTTGTCACTGCAGACTGTATACAGGAACTACCAGAAGCTTACTCTTCAAGAGAGCCCGGGGATTGTGCCAGCTGGTCGATTACCTAGATACAAAGAAGTGATATTGCTGAATGATCTTATTGATTGTGCCCGTCCTGGAGAAGAGATAGTAACCTCTCATCTTTAAGACATTCATAGTCACTTGCTTATTTTCAAACCAGAAAGCAGCCTCTCATATCTTTTTATTTCATTTGACTTTCCGCAGGAGGTCACAGGTGTTTACACGAACAACTTTGATTTGTCATTGAATACAAAAAATGGATTCCCCGTCTTCGCAACGGTGATCGAGGCTAACTACGTTACAAAGAAGCAAGATCTCTTTTCAGCTTACAAGCTTACTCAGGAGGACAAAGAAGAAATTGAAAAGTTGTCTAAAGACCCCAGGATTGGAGAAAGGGTCTGTTGTTTTCTCCATTATCTATTATACTACTTTCATTGGGATACTTTTTTAAACCTAATTTCCAGCTTTGCTAAATTGCTTTGAATATCACCATCCTGAAATGGTTTCTCTGACCGACTTCTCAGATTATAAAGTCTATTGCACCATCAATCTATGGGCACGAGGACATAAAAACAGCAATTGCTCTTGCAATGTTTGGAGGTCAAGAGAAGAATGTAGAGGGGAAACACCGTTTACGAGGAGACATTAATGTGCTCCTGCTAGGTGATCCAGGCACTGCCAAATCACAATTTCTCAAGTAAGAGCTCCTTGAGATTACTTCCAAATGGATTTATCTTATAAAATCAACACTAGTTTGACATCCCCAGGGTTTATGTTTAAGGTATGTCGAGAAAACTGGGCAAAGGGCCGTCTACACAACGGGAAAAGGAGCTTCTGCTGTTGGGCTAACAGCAGCAGTGCACAAAGATCCAGTTACACGGGAATGGACTCTTGAAGGAGGGGCTCTCGTTCTTGCAGATAAGGGGATATGTCTTATTGATGAGTTTGACAAAATGAATGATCAGGACAGGTTAGTTAATGTGCTTTTTACATACGTTTGGGTTGGCGTATTCCATTTTTTGCTGCAAATTTAATCTTCACGTTTTCTATATTCAGGGTAAGTATCCATGAAGCAATGGAGCAGCAAAGCATTAGCATATCAAAAGCTGGGATAGTCACTTCCCTCCAAGCTCGCTGCTCTGTGATTGCTGCAGCAAATCCTATTGGTGGAAGGTGTGTAAGGAACTAAAATTTCACTATTACCAGTTGTTGGCCAGAGCTATTTGTCTCCTGGCTTATTTGCATGATCGATTCATGTGAAGTCATCTTAGGGTGATGGATAAGAAAATAGTTGTGGGAATGGATATCTGCCTGGTGTATTATTTATTATGAATCAATAGAGTTGGGTATTTGACATGAGTCCTGATAGTTCAATCATGTGACATACTCTCTTTGCTTAAGAACTTTATTTTGTTTTTATTGCAGATATGATTCCTCAAAGAACTTTTCCCAAAATGTTGAATTAACAGACCCGATCGTGTCTCGTTTTGACATTCTCTGTGTTGTAAAGGTTATTATATTAACTTTCTCAAACCTTACTATTCTTATTACTCCATTAAGGCATGATTTACGGAGAAGAAACTTTTCAATGCAGGATGTGGTGGATCCTGTCACCGATGAGATGCTTGCGAGGTTTGTCGTGGATAGTCATTTCAAGTCGCAACCTAAAGGTGCAAACTTAGATGACAAGTCTGTCGGCAATTCCCAGGAAGATCTTCAAGGGTCTGCCATTCCAGTTGATCCTGAGGTACCATTGTTAAGCTCGTACAAATTTTTAATGGATGAACATGAACATGCTTCTAGATTGATTTGAACTTTTTATTTTGTCTCCTCAGATTCTTCCTCAAGATATTCTAAAGAAATATTTAACTTACGCTAAGTTAAACGTATTCCCAAGGTTGCATGATGCTGACTTGGATAAGCTCACACAAGTTTATGCTGAACTGCGGAGAGAATCTTCGGTGGGATTTTTGTGGATATTATCGTTTGTGATTTTTGTTGGCGTGTTTTTTTTTTTTTTTTTTGCCAAACTGATTGTATTTGTTTCGTTTGTGTATATAGCATGGACAAGGAGTTCCTATAGCAGTCAGGCACATAGAATCAATGATTCGGATGTCTGAAGCTCATGCTAGAATGCACCTCAGACAACATGTCACTCAAGAAGATGTGGACATGGCAATTCGTGTCCTTCTCGAATCTTTCATTTCCACACAAAAGTTTGGCGTGCAAAAGGCTTTGCAAAAGGTAATTTATAGTTGCAGCACATCATTATTAATTTTCTCATTTTGATTTTCCAAATGCCATGTCGCTGAGCATTTGCTGATAACACACTCTGCTTTATCTTAACTTTGTTAGTGCCTACTGCATACTTGTTTGGTGGAACCTTGAACACAATTTCTAACAATTGTTGAAACTTGAAACATTGGCTCTTAATCTAAATCCTTTTCTCCTTACTCAATATTAGTTGCGTGAGAGATGTATTATGGTTAGGGATTATCTCCCTATCAGATCGTTAGTTGGTCTATACGTTTAACAGTTAATCACTCTTGAGTGGTGTCTGGGAGATTAGGGGATTCTTCTTTGCATCCCTAGTGCTTAGGCTTATACTTTGGACTTTAACATGATACAAGCAGCTTGGAATATCTCTTAAGGGCGTGGATGTTAATTGCTGTAGAGAAACGTCAATTTCGCAAATCCTATTTTGAGAGTGGCAGTATGATCAAGACCCCTTGCACGCATATATCATGTTAATGAATTCTTTTCTGTCCAACACTCCCTCGCTTGAAATGATCTTCCTACTAATTTTGTTGTTTATACGTAGGTATTTTGAGTGATAATGTTAGGTTAATTTTATTATCCTAATGAACATCTAATAGTTGTTATCAGGGACGTAGCCAGGAATTAAAGTGAGGGGGTCAAGATTTAACTACACAAAAAAACTTTTATGATAATAATTATAGTCAATTAATATAAAGCAAACTTGTTATAAATTTCAATTATTTACATAATCAACTTATTTGGCTCCGTTAATTAAAATAAAATAATCCCTATAATTAATAAATAAGTACTTATTAAATAAGTTTATTACTTAGTGCTTCACCGTCCCATAAATAACATTTAAATTAAACAGAGTCGTGTATGAAAATTTGTGAATAAAACTCATTAATCCAAAATATTTTTTTAATATAACATGTTTGATTAATTACTTAGTGCTTCACCGTCCCATAAATAACATTTAAATTAAACAGAGTCGTGTATGAAAATTTGTGAATAAAACTCATTAATACAAAATATTTTTTTAATATAACATGTTTGATTAAACGGAAGGGAAGTATTCTTGTTATATTAGAGCTGAAAACAAAATGTGTAAATTTAAATTGGAAAATAGATCATCAATAAATTTAAGTTGAAAAGTAATAATTAGAAAATAGATAAATAAGAAACAGTCTCGACGGAAAAAATTGCTTCGTAGATATTGATTTTGTGGTGGTTATTGTGTCCGTCTTGATCTTTCTAGTTGTTTTAACCTCAAATAATTTATTAATTAGGAAACTATAATTGGGTTTTGATAGGGAAGTTAAATACTTTATAATCAAGTAGCCAAATTACTATAGGAGATGAAATCTTTATTTTGATATTCACTCCTTAAACTAGTTAATAATTATTACTATAACCCTTTAAACTTCATTATTTCAAAACTGAATTTATTTAAAACTGTAGTGTCTTTTCTCTTTCAATTATAAGGTATCCATTAGAATTAGACCAAAGGTGAGGGGGGTCAAACATCCCAAACAGTTGTTATTTTATAAAACTACAAGGGCCTGAAGTATACATATTGGAAAGTCAGGGGGTGCCCTCCTTGCCAAAATGTTTATCAATAACAAGTTTTAAATTTTCATAAGGATAATTAAATTTCTTAAATTAATTGCTCAAAATACCTTTGTATCGGAAAAGAAAGAAAGTGGAAAATCATTTTGGAACGGAGGGAGCATTTGGCTTTACTGAGCATTATTTTTTTGGTGCAGAGCTTCAAACGGTACATGACATTTAAGAAGGATTTCAATGCGATAGTACTACATCTACTTCGGCAGCTTGTGAAGGATGCCTTGCACTTTGAAGAGATAGTGTCGGGTTCGTCTGCTGGTCTTGACTATGTAGATGTTAAAGTGGAGGAGCTGCAAAACAAGGTAAGAATTGCATGCATCCTGCTGCAGTTATTTAGATGGGTAGCTAGTAGTTGAAACGCGTTGCTCTCGTGTGTGCAGGTGCTTGACTATGGAATAACGGATTTAAGGACATTCTTCAACAGCAACGAGTTTGGCAGAGCCAACTTTGAGCTGGACGGAGAAAGAGGAGTGATAAGGCATCGTCTTCCAAGATAATTAAGATGATAACATACTGTATTTTTGTTTTCCTAGATGATGAGCAACACTAGATTAACTTTTATTACTTGGTGGGTATGCAATGTAATACTAGCATTTCCTAAGAAGACGGGGATTGTCAGCTAATACTGCTATGCTGTATTGCTATGCTAGTATGTGCAGTATATGGTTGGGTTGGGGTGTTAGTTAATGCCTGTTGGCTACCTTCAGTTCAGTTTCTAAAATTACCTTGTTTGGTTTGCGTGACCACATCAGACCCAACCAACTCCAACTTTGAGACCATCTGACCGAACCGTAATATCGAACCATCAGATGCAACATGTATTTAGCCATAGAATTATATCAACTCATGTAAAACCCTCACGATGCAGACCAACCCTATCCTTTCGCTTCACATCTTAGTCAATACCCCCTCCGTTCTAAACTTACCGCGACTAAATGTGAATGCACAAAGATTAAGAAAATATGTTGAAAAAGTAAGCGTTGTGAGTGGGTATGAAAGAAAAAATAAGTTAGTGAATGGTTGTTGTGAGTGGGTAAAATTGGAAAAACTCAACATGTAAATAGCAATTAGTACGAGACAAGGTTGAGACGGAGGGACTACTCAGTTTCATCAATAACTATTTTCATTGTGTCCCACAGCATGGTCGATCAAGTTCTTTCTTTATAGAAGACAATGTTGCGTTCTTTTCTTACCCCCCCCCCCCCCCCCACCCCTCTTTCTTTATGGCCACTAATTTTTTCAAAGAGGAGTTGCGGTTTGAAGCACAAAAAATCTCAAGCAATGCTAAGGGCACAAAATAAATTCATAAAATCTTGCACGTAACATATGTTGACGATATTTTGTTGGTTACATCGATAGTGGGTCTGCCACGCTCTAATTAAAAACAACAACAAAATCATTATTTAAAATTTTGTGAGCAAGTTTTTGTGACTCAAACATTACTCAAAAATCTCTACTTCAAAGTTTAAATACCTATGGACCCTTTCTTGGTGTGAATTTGTGGGATATGTATCATATATATACCTAGGGATGGCAACGGGGCGGATAAGGGGCAGGTTTGACCAAAACCGTACCCGCCCCTCAAGGAACTCCCCTTATACCGAACCCGTATGGTTTAAAATCACAATTTTTTTTTGGCTTTAGCCCAGCTTTTAAAGAGTCCAGCAGCCCAACAATGTACAATTACAACACAATTACAACATTGTATCAAATTTAAGCTCAATCTTATAATTTCAACCATCTCATTCACACCCAAAGTATACAATTACAACACAATTATAGTAATTTATTGCATATATTAGTATACGGGGCGGGGCCCCGCGGGTTAGGGTGTGCAACCGAACCCGACCCACAACCCGCCGGGTTTTGAATAAAAAACTACCAAACCCGCGCCCGATGCGGTGCAAAATGTCCTGAATACGGAGCGGGTTTGGACAGATTGTCATCCCTATATATACCCATCACAATAAAGTATGTACTTCCGTCCTTTACAAAACATGTACTTCTTCGGCCCTCAAGTGATAGTTTACCTTTTCTTTCAACTTATTCATCATATATTTGTAAAATAAATGTTTTTTTTTTTTTGTTGAAAGAAACTACCAATTTATTGACAATCACACACAAATAAAAGTTGGCTATCCACAAACGACGGTAGCTCAACCCAAGTCGAGGGACTAGCATGCATAAACGCCTCCCTAGAAAAACAATTTGCCATAGTATTGGCTTTACGACAAACCAACCGAACAATAAAAGATGGGTTATCACGGAGGAGAACCCTACAAGAAGCAATAATAACATCTAGTTCGGACGGGCCTTGACTCGAGGATGTGACTCTATCAAACACAATCTTTGAGTCAATTTCAAACTCCACCTTAGAAAATCCTAGCTCTTGTGCCCAGCATATGGATGAAAGAAGACCCCTAGCCTCACCCTCCTCCGGACGTAGGACTCCAGATACACAATGAGATCGGCCTACCAAGAAATCTCCATTTCCGTCCCTAATCACTTGACCAAACCCAGTTAAGCGTTGAATGGAATCAAAGGACGCATCTGAATTAAGTTTAACATACCCATCCATAGGACGATGCCAATGTTCACACCTTGTTGCTGCAGCTGTTGACTGAGCATGGATCCCTGCCTTAGCCAAACTCCACTCGTACAGATCACTTTGAGCACCCCGAAGAATGATATTGGGAGGTTTCATAGTCCTAAGCCAAATACGATCATTCCGTTCCTTCCAAAGAGCATACAACACCATGGGTAATAACAGGAGCTCCTCGGATGTGAGTAAAGGCAGCAAGTCTAAAAACCAGGCAGATAATGACGTTTGATCCCTTGTTGATTGAAAAACTTTGTCTGCCATCGGAGTTACGAACCACGTATCATGGGCGACTGGACATGATCTAAACAAATGCATGACTCCTTCTTCATCTTGCCCACAAAGACCACAATCAGCACACATTAATACCCTTTGTCAACAAACGGGCTCTAGTAGGGAGACACCCTCACACCAAATGCCAGATAAAATGCTTCCCTTTTGGAGGAATTTTGAGACGCCACAGTTGATTCCAGGGACCTAGCACACCATCAGTTAACTCAAGTGTCATAGAAGAGGCTAAATGATAGGCACTCTTTACTGTGTAAATCCCATTCGGAGAATAATGCCATATTAACGTGTCAGTGCCTTGAGTATTCGATACAGGAATAGAAAGAATTGCATCAGCATCGTCGGCACCAAAACAGTCTCGTACCAAAGGGGTATTCCATTGTAGACATCCTGGTAAAATAAGATCACACACTTTAGAAAGAGGGTTTATTAGATGGATAGGTTGACTTATATAAAAGTTGCCATTCCTCCTTAACCACGGGTTAGATAAAACACTAACTCGACTGCCATCTCCAATTCTCCAACGAATACCACATTTAAAAAAGTCTTGGGATTCCATAATGCTTCGCCATACATAACTCGGACTATGCCCTAATCTGGCATTTAAAAACATGCCATTTGCAAAGTATCTTGCTTTTAGTACTTGGCACACTAGAGAGTGATTATCTGTCAACAATCGCCACCCCCATTTACCCAACATGGCGATATTAAAAAGGTGAAGACTTCAGAACCCTATCCCTCCCACTGATTCATGAACGCATAAACTTCTCCAATGTTGGTTTTTCCGGTACCAAATTGGCGAACTACACAAGTAATAATAATAATATTCACACTATTATTATTACTATAGATTACTTACAATGGACAAGGTACAATCACTTAATGCACACTAATCTTAGACTCTATCACACTAGATAGTAGCCTACAAGGACAGGGCCTCTCTCAAGACACTCACACCTGGACTATCACTTTCTGATTTCACAAAATGGAGAAACACAAATCACCTATTTATACTTGCACAATGTCGGTGGAGGCTACCTCTCCAGAATCTTCCATTTGAGTCGGTTTGCTTTTCTCTAGTCTTGAAGCTTCAGCGATGGAGGTCCCAAGCTTCTTTATTCTTCTTCGATTCCGGAACTTTCTCTATCTTCTAAAGGTTAGTAGAACTTTCTAGAAAGCCCTAGAAAATTCTGGATGCATCGAGAGTCGGTGTTGATTTCTCAACACTCCCCCTCAACGCCGACTCTTTCTTCTTGAATCTTACTAACGGTTTCCTTCGAAGGGCTTCAACCTCGAGTTGTTCTTCCATGTCGTGATATGCCTTCTTAAGTAAGTCTTTGTCAACTCCATAATGACGAGTGACTTCTTTGTTATTGCATCGTTGGCATGGTCGAAGTTCATCCTCGAATTTGGATGCCTCCTTCGTGCTTTTTGGTATCTCGAACAGTCTTACTTTAAATGTGTCAAGACTTGAGAGCTTTGGTGTCGTAGACATACCTTGCTCAATCATTGTGTCTTCTTGATGTTGCTCCCCCTTAGTCACTGACTTCTTTTTGTCCACGAGCTTAGGAGCATCCAAATCTGCGTCGTTCATCTCAACGATCACTTCATCTACGTCGGCTTCGACCAAGCTCGTTAACTCTCTAACTGCGTCATAGTCGTCCAGACAATTCTTACATCCAATATTAAGACTTGCAGCTAAATCTTCAAACCATCGTCCTTCATCGAAGTCGATCTCTTTTTCACTGTCCATTTTATCCATCCAGTTCTCCTCAATGACTGGATATGCATGGTCTTCAAACCATTCTTCTTCTTCAGGATCGTCTTTAAGAATCCTTACATCTGCTAACCCTTGTATATCTTCATTAAAGTCGAACTCTTCATCCCCGAAAGTCCGTGGGTGCTCTGCCACTGCGTAGGACAACTCAAAGTCCCATTCCTCTTCACTTTCGTCTTCTAAGAGACTCCCTGACGTCACCGCATTGCCCTCATATGACCGTCTCCTGGATCGACAATCTCGAGCATAGTGTCCTCGTCGACCACAATTATAGCACTCGTCGTTTCGAAAGAATCGATCTCTTTCTTGATCTTGCTCAGCTTCCCCTCTAGATAAACTCCCACAACCTCGAGCAACCTTCTCGGTGTCATCTTCTTCTTCCTCATATTTCCTCGCATCTCTTCTCCACTTATTTCGAGATTTTGCTTCATGGCCAAATAGCACCATACTGTCTTTATCTTCTTCATTCTCTTTCAGAGAAACTCCTGCTATTTGCTTAGCAAGAGCTTCTTGGTTGGCCAATAGATTCTCCAAATCTAACAATGATGGTTGTTGTGGCCAACCCTGGATTGCCGTGACTAATGCGTTGTACTCGGGTCTTAAACCATTAATTATAATCCTCCGCATTCTATCTTCTCCAATTTTTGCGCTAGGGTCTAATTGTTCTATTTCACGGCATAAATTTCTAATCTTAAGAAAATAGTCACTGATAGAATATGTACCTTGCGAGGAATTCATTAACTCCCGCTCTAGAAGTTGAAGCCGAGCAGCATTCGTTTTGGAGAACAGCGCAGCAAAGGCATCCCATGCTTCTTTCGGTGTCTCCACGTCTTCAATACGTGCGAGTAAATTCTTCTCAACTGTGATTTTGATGACGTACAAGGCCTTCCCTGCCTTGATTTCCCACTTTTTGAACTCTGCGGCATTTTCTATTGGAGGTGGTGAGGTTTCGTACCCGTCCACGATATTCCACAAGTCCTGACCCTTCAAGTAGGACCTCATACAAGTTCGCCAGTCTCTGTAATTGTACTCGTTCAATTTTTCCATAGCTGCTATGCTACCTATATCCACCATTGTGACTTGGTATAGCCTCCGCGCGTATCACCAAGTAAGCCGGGTCCGTGACTCACGAGCTTCACTATCCCAGATAGTGCACGAGCAACTAATCTTCTCTCAGCAGCGCTCCACAACAGTTTCAACGATCCCCGATCGTCGCACTTAGCGGTCCCTTGTCGTACCGCTCTGATACCAGATTGTTGGTTTTTCCGGTACCAAATTGGTGAACTACACAAGTAATAATAATAATATTCACACTATTATTATTACTATAGATTACTTACAATGGACAAGGTACAATCACTTAATGCACACTAATCTTACTTACAATGGACAAGGTACAATCACTTAATGCACACTAATCTTAGACTCTATCACACTAGATAGTAGCCTACAAGGACAGGGCCTCTCTCAAGACACTCACACCTGGACTATCACTTTCTGATTTCACAAAATGGAGAAACACAAATCACCTATTTATACTTGCACAATGTCGGTGGAGGCTACCTCTCCAGAATCTTCCATTTGAGTCGGTTTGCTTTTCTCTAGTCTTGAAGCTTCAGCGATGGAGGTCCCAAGCTTCTTTATTCTTCTTCGATTCCGGAACTTTCTCTATCTTCTAAAGGTTAGTAGAACTTTCTAGAAAGCCCTAGAAAATTCTGGATGCATCGAGAGTCGGTGTTGATTTCTCAACATCCAAGACATCCAATTAATTCCTCTTCTTCCCTCTTTATTATTACCCCACCAAAAAGAATTCATCATCTTTTCTAACTCATTAAGAAGAGAATCCGGGATAAGAAAAGTATAGACATACAATAAGTGGGTATAGCTTGAGCCACACTTTTCAACAAAATGCACTTACCCGCCGTAGATAATGACTTGCTTCTCCATGATTGTAACCGTGTCCATAACCTGTCCCGCAAATACCTAAATATTAACTTCTTGTTTCCACCAATGAGGGAAGGTAAGCCAAGGTAATTAGAGGAAGTAAAACCGCCCATGACCCCAAAAATCTGAGATAAAGTGCTTCGCATATCACTCGAGACATTCCTACTAAAGAAAACCCTAGACTTAGCGTAGTTAATAGCCTGTCCCGAAATCAGCTTGTAGACTTCTAAAACGGATTTAAGAGCTTGACATTCCTGAACTGATGCCTTGCAAAAGAGAAGACAATCATCAGCAAACATAAGATGAGTAACCGTAGGAGCGCCCCGACAAATTCGATTACCATGAAGAGAATTCCTTTGACAAGCATTGCGGATTAGAGCCGTGAGACCTTCTGCACAAAGAATGTAAAGATACGGAGATAGAGGATCTCCCTATCTCAAGCCTCTACCCGGTAAAATAGGACCCACCGTATCTCCGTTGACCAGAATTGAATAACGAACGGATCGTACGCATAACATCATCCAACGCACCCAAACGTCACAAAACCCCAATTTGGCCAATACCATCTCCAAATACTCCCAAGATACCCTGTCATATGCTTTGCTTATATCAATTTTCAAAGCCACATCACCTACACCGTTGCCCGACTTTCTTTTCATTGCATGAATTGTTTCAAAAGCTACTACAACATTATCCTGAATTGCCCGTCCCGAGACAAAAGCGGATTGAGCTTTATCGACAAGGCCAGGGAGCACACTCTTTAATCTATTACACAAAACTTTAGACAAAATTGTGTATATTACATTGCAAAGAGAAATGGGTCTATAATCCCTAATTGTAGTTGGATTACTGCATTTAGGGATCAACACCACGGAAGTGTCAGCAAGGCCAAACGGAAAAGAACAATTATTCAACCAAGCAAGACAAGCAATGTAACTGTCGTTACCAACAACTGGCCAACATCATTGATAGAACCCCGGATTAAACCCATCAGGACCGGGAGATTTATCAGGATACATTTGGTGCATAGCCACATAAAACTCCTCCTTAGTGAAAGCTTTGATCAGTTCCGCATTTTCCTCTGCGGTCACTAGTGGCATGAAAATACCGTGAAGAGGTTGCTGAAGCGGGTATGTGGGTGCCAAAAACAAAGATTGGAAATAGGCTCCCACTGTCGTGCAAAGATTCGTCTGACTGGAAACCCAATTCCCTCCATCCGTTAGCAACATATTAATCCTGTTTGTTATGCGACGAATGAAAAAAATTGGTGTTTAAATCTCCATCTTTAAGCCAATGAAACTTGGCCCGTTGCTTCCAAAAAGCCCGTTCTTTAAGGATGATTGCTGACCATCGCCGTCTAAGAGATCGTTCCTCCTTGATTGCTCCTTGGTCCGTTCTAAAACAGATAGTGCTCCATCCGTTTCAAAATATATGTCGCTTTAAACTTTTTCACACATATTAAGAAATGTAATTAATGCATGTTAAGAAGACCCATTTGCCCCTAAATAATTCAACTTTCTAGGTGATTGAATATTTGCACGAGAGATACTTTCACCATCATTAATAAGGGTATAATTGAAACAAAAGGGTAAAAGTGCATTGATAATAGTAAAGCGACAGATATTTTGAAACAATTATTTATTCCTAAAGCGACAGATAATTTGAAACGGAGGGAGTAATATTTTTAAAATGTGTGTCTAGGCTAGTAACCGCCTCAACTTCTCGGCCATTATGGTTTTCAAAAAAGTTCATCTTCTTCATCTTTTTCTTATTCATTAATTAAGCAACTAACACATTTTTTTTAATTTTAATTACAACAGTTATGTTGTTGTTTTCAATTCCATTTAGTTTGTATTTCACGTTTCTGTTTTTTTTTTTCGTTGTAATAATATGTTTCTCTCTTTTGTTGGGAGCCGTTGCTTTCTCCTGCTGTTGGGAGTCTATGTTTATGTGTTTGTTTGTTATTTTCTCCATTGTGAAAAGGCAAATGACAAATCTCCACAGCAAAAAGGTGATCATTGTTCTTACTACACATGAATGCTTTGTGGAATTTGAGATGTCTAGTAGACATGGACGTGTCAACCCGAATTCTCTAGTGTGTCAGTTTCTCATCGCAAAATATTATCCGATGAGAGATTTTTCAAATGTCGGATGAAGGCAGTTTCCAAGTTTTACTTGGAGTAAAATCTAAACGTCTCAAAATTTGGATAAAAATATATTTGTACTAGTTTAAGAGATGAAACATCTACGTATATTTTGAAAGATCATTCGATCTTTGTGAAGGGTCGTTTATTTTATTATTGTGGATGGATATGATTTGTATTTTTTTATTTTTTTTGTCTAGTTGCATTTGACATCATTAATAAATGGTTTGTTCAAGGGACAAATGAAAATGGGCTTACTGTTGGGAAGCATAGGTGAAACTCACTTTGGAGAGGAGGTGTCCATTAGCCTTGGGCTTTTCCGAACTGAAACATCACCAGCCAAATCCAGGTGATCTGCGACCCTCTTCCTACTTCATTCCAAGTTGTTGCTCTGTGCGAGGGTGTATTTTAGAGTCAAAAGAAAATGGGTGGAAGATCGGGAGTGTTGGTGGCGGTGGTGGTGGTGATAGCGGCGGCGGCGTTGAGCAGCAAGCGGTATGGGATTGGATTTGGATCATTAGACAGAGATTCAGTGTTGGAGTTGTTCGGAGGAATGAAGGATCGGTTAGGGTTGTGGGCGATCCCGGCCTACGTTGGGGTTCACACCCTCACCCTTGCCCTCTGCCTTCCATACGCCGTCTTCTTCGAGGCCGGTGCCTCTATTCTATTTGGTTTCTTTCCCGCCGTCCTCTGCGTCTTCTCTGCTAAGATCCTCGGTGCCTCCCTTTCCTTCTTCATCGGAAGGTACTCCTATTTCCCTTTCTTTGCATATTAACTACTACCACCCTACAATTGATGTTGAAGCGCCCCCCCTCCCTAACAGCTTAAGAACCATTACATACATTCTTGACTTGAGCCCCTCTCTAACACTACTATCTTAAGCTTTTAGATGAATCAGTCACTTCACCCGTTGTCATTAACTCAATTTTGAAAATTTATCGTACCATTTTGCCTAAAACCATCACTAACATGTTCCTATTCTTGTTAATTGGCATTCATAATGCACGTTTATTACACAACAGTGGCCATTCTGTTCGGTTCCATTATGTTTTAATGCAAATCTCATTTCATCATGATAGTGCGAGTGCCATGCTCGGCTCATTCCTAGCAAAGGAGCATCAAGTGCTCGTCCTACAACTTAACATTATCCATAGATTGTGATTCAATGACAAGGAAGGGTGCATCATTTGAATGAGCAATTATGGTTTTGGATTTAGGAGATTCAGAGTGTGTTTTGAGAAACCATTTCCCCATGTCTTTGTCCCCATCTTTGTGCTACTTCTCATATCCCTACTCAACGAGCTTTTGACATTTGAGTTTTCTTATGTATTAACATTTTAAATTCTATGAGGTGATGGCATACTTTCTTTGCATTAATGCAATGCATGGAGCTCCAGTATTCATCAGTTCTTGAGAAAGCAATGTGTTGAACCCACTTTGATGGGAAGTGGGCTACTGCAGAATCGTGGTCCTATAATGCTTAGTGTTGGTATTTTTGGACAATGATGTAGAGTGGCAATAACTTCCAGTTGGATCATTTAATCATATGTGATACTCTTCAGGAACCAAGTTCCAGTAGGCTATGGCCGGCCAGCTTCAGCGGTCATGTGAACTATACTGGATTTTTGGAGGATGGTTTTTCAGACTTTGGAATTTCCACCTGTTCCCCAAACAATATATCCCTCTTAGTATTCTCAGTTTGGCTTCACTATTTTATTAGCAAGTTCATTCTCAGCTGTGTAACATTTGTTCCTTTAAATGAGGCGGTTCATGTAGTTATTGATAAGGTGTTTTAGGTATAATTATCTTTTGGTTCTGGTTAGGTCTTCACTTGTAGCGCTATTCGATTCTTTTCCATGATTATCGGTATTGGATAGGCTAAGTAAAGATCCTAGTTGTGTTGGGTCAGCTTTGGGCCTGATTTCTGGGTTTGTTTGGGATTCCATTGTCAGAGTTATTGGTGATTATCTTTTTTATTTCTGTATCATTATCAAACTTGTTGTTTGTGGCCCATTAGTTGCTTTTGGTCTCTTAATTTTTGGTGCTTGTATCTTGTTTATGAGGTTAGTTCACATTATGGATGTTGTCTTGTATCAGAGGATGAGGGTTTAAGGCGTCTTGACCATTCAGTGTCTTCACTGTTTATCTAATAACATCTTTGGTTCATCTTTGTTTGTTGTTTTTTTTGTTTTTGTTTTTTGGTTTGGCTAGTCTTAGATGGCTAGCTTTTAAGCGGAGTTGCGTAGCATGTAGATAAGTTTTATTTCCCCCCTTCCAGGACCATTTAAGGTTTGTATGATATTAATGATATAAGCCTGGGCGCACTCGTTATAGTGTACCCGTGTGACCTTGAGGTCACGGGCTCTAGTCTAGGAAGCAGCCTCATTGCATGTATGCATGGTAAGGTATGCCTACATTTCACCCTTGTGGTGGGGACCTTTACCCAAACACTCGTTGTGGGGATGCTTTGTGCACCTGGGTGTCCTTTGTTAATGATGTACTTATACCGTATACCAGGAGAAAAAAAGGGGGTGTCGCCAGCATCAATCTTGCATACATACATTTGTGTGATGAGTTTGACATGTCCAAATCACCAAATCGATCCACTCATCAATGGCAAACCGTCGTGTTGAAAACTTGGAACCACAAATTCTCAAGAGGTATGACCCTACGACCAGGTAATGAAAAGATTGATGGATTGTCCAATCACCGTTCCCCCCCCCCCCTTTTTTTTTATTATCTTTGTTTGGGTAATTGGTTCTCTCTGTGTTGTTAATGTTATCTGTTCATGGATGCTCCTCTCTCTCTCTCTCTCACCCCATTTGTCCTTTCGGGATGCTTTTGCAGGCTTGTTTTTAAGAGTTCAAGTTCTGCTGTAGAGTGGGCACACAAAAATAAATACTTTCACGTGCTTTCGAAGGGAGTTGAACAGGATGGTTGGAAATTTGTTCTTCTTGCTCGTTTTTCGCCTATACCTTCATATGTCATCAACTATGCTTTGGCTGCTACAAAGGTTAGGTTCATTCTGGATTTCCTGCTCCCAACAGTAATTGGCTGCCTGCCTATGATCTTGCAAAACACATCCATTGGTAGCCTTGCGAGTGCTGCTGTTGCTTCGACAACTGGCTCTCAGAAGTCAAAGGTTTGGTCATACATCTTTCCTCTTCTAGGGATCATGTCCAGCATTCTTATCTCCATTAGAATAAAAAAGTACTCTGCTGATCTCTCTGTTGCTGTATCCTCTCCTGCTGACCCTATTCCTGACTTAGATAATGATGTTGGCTCAAGTACCACCTTATCCAAGGGAAAAGGATGCAAGCCTGAACAGAGAAGTCGATGAGAGTATTGTTTTCTTTAGTATTTATTTTACTTGCTTTGGCCATACGTGGATAATTTGATTGTTAACTGAACTTTAATCATTTAAGTTGACACCCTAGTAGATTGTAGGGGTGAGCACAATAAGTATAATTGTTACAATGGAAGTCGGGTGGTTGAAAATGAACTGAGGCATTTGATTTGTTCATCTTTTCTTGGGAGTTGGGAGAGAGGAAGTAAACAAGTAATGAAGAGAGCAAACCTCAAAAGCCCCCATGTATGTACTATCAATTGACAGGAAAATGTTGCCTAATGTATGAATTTGGGTGAGTTGGCCCATTCAACTCAGTCACTTTGAGAGCGTTAACCTAATACAATAAATGTCATATTTCCCTGGCCGATCGAAACCCCTAGCACCCTCCCAAAACATGCATGTGACTCTCAGTCCATGTTTGATATTGCCTCAAGTGCTCATCATTTGTGTCATCCATGAAACCCCAGTAACTGACGCTTGAGCATACCACTTGTCTCAGCTCAAGGTCATGCATAGAGGTCTTCATCTTCCTTCTCCGACCATCTTTGTATATATTCCATTGTAAAATCACACAATTTTGTGGGTAAGTTTAGTACAAGTTTTTTGCACTGTAAGCCTGGTTTATTTGGATTAAAATGTACTTGTAATGTTTACTTTGATTAAATTGTTTTTTGAGAGGTTGAAAATTAACTTAGATATGAGAAAATTTTGGGAGAAACTAGTTCATCCATAAGTTATAAAAAGTCTTGTTTTTATAGGGGTTAAGGTTTAGGGTTTAAGGGTTAAAAACAGGACTTTTTATAACTTATGGAGGAACTAGTTTCCCCCAAAACCTACTCCTTAGATATAGTTGGAACTTGAAGGGCGACCAGATCCGAAGTTGCAGTCATCTTCTCTGGTGTGATTGAGTTGAAGCACAAAGTTGCACATACTGATAGAGTGGATTGGTGGGTGTCTTGTTCACCTGAGATTTAAACCTCAATACAATAGGATTTTGAATCAATGATCTGCGGACACAATATATATATATATATATATTTTTATTTTATTTTTTTGAGGGGTAGTGAGGATAAAGTGATTGATAGTAACAAGTGAGGGGGGGTCAATTGGTGAGGCTTGGAGGGAATTGGGGCATCATTTAATTGTTAAACTTCCTTCACCCCCGTAGCTAACTAACTAATCCTTTTAATAAGATGGCTGGTGTAGTTAGTTAACGGAAGCAGTAGCTACTCTGTAGGAGTTATGAGGAAGTGAGGCGTGGCCTTGCCAGTAGGTGATTCGTAATCTGAATCTGTTGAATTATAATTTAGAATACTACTCTATTTTTATTTTTATTAGTGCCTCACTCACTCACTCAGATGTTATGTAGTATGTATGTATTATTGGAATAAATATATACTCCACTCATTACTACATACAACGTCTGTTGTTGGGTATTATATTATATTAATTAATGGTAAATGTAATCATGTAATGACGACCCTAGCAAGCATGTTTGACTGACTTTGCCCTTTATTATCATGGGAGTAGAAAACACACTTGCTACTGAAAACTGGGCATTGCTTACCATTTGCTACTAAAATGAGTGTGGTAATTTTGAACTTAGAAGACAAAATCGTAGGCACAACTTTGCTGCATGCGAGCGATAATGAGTTGACAGGAATGAAATGGTATACTGACTCTTGACTTGATTCAGGCTGATCCAATCAAAGCACGGTGATTACTGGGTGGGAGGGGATAATGCATGTGGTTGTGGTGGTGGTGGTGGTGGTGAATTAGATTAGATTCTCAAGGGAGGGAGGAAGATTGATAAATACTCCTCATTCCCGAAAGATGGGTCCATTTTAGATTTTAGCGGTCAGCTTCTAGTTACTTTTGATCAACCATCTCCAATGGTTTGGTGCATAATTGCATTTTTTTTTTTTTTTTTTTTTTTTTATAAATAATGCAAATTTTGCACTACATGTCTACCATCATCTCCAACCATCATACTTCAAATTGTGCACCAAAAAAAGAATCTTTTAAAACACTCTTTATTAGCTCATTTTCATCTAATATGTTTTCAATTAATTAGTATATTATTATTACATTATATTACATTAATTAATAAGGTGTGAAATTCTATAACTATATTAGAATATCAAATTAAATAAAATGTTAAATTTGTTTCTTTTAGTTTTACTTATGTTGCATAATAAATGTCGTACTTTTATTTTTGGTTTGTCCCAAAATAAATTCGTACATTTAGAAAAAAAAAAATATTAATAGCAAAAAGTTATAATTAACTAGTGCATTTAATCATTGTACAAGCGATATACAAGTGAGGGAAGTATATTATTTAGAAATATTTGCAAGTCAAATGTGAAATTTATTTTGGGTGGAAAAAGTATATAATGATTTTTTTTTATTTTGAGAAAGTAAAAATTTATTTATTTTATGACGAAAAGGAGGATATAATAAAATATATTTATTTTGAGACGAAGAAAATGTATTTATTTTGAAATGGAATGTGTATATATTCAAAGAAAAAAAACCTAGTACTCTCTTCGTCCCATTTTAAGAGTCAAAAATTTTCTAAAAGGGCGTCCAATTTTAAGAGTCAAAATCTTAAAATGGAAAGTGGGTCTTACCTGTCATACTCGCAACAATTATCTACTAACTATTCTCCACCCCACTTTGTTTCTCCTACTCAACTATCAACACCACATTTTCTTTAATTCTTGAACCTACTCATTTTTTGACTCTTAAAATGGGACGGAGGGAGTATAGCGCAACTTTTAAGTTGCGCCAAATTTGACGCCAAAAAAATCCTTGCGCTATTTTGAAGATCCATATAGCGTGCCGTTGGTGTTAAATTGACGCCAAATATGAAGGTTTAGCCTATGGTTGGGCATAGGGGTGGCAAAATAGGTGTTTTGGGTGTATCCATTAAAGTTAAAATATCCGGATATCCAATGGATTTTTAACTTTAATGGGTAAACCCAAAACACCCATTTTGCCACCCCTAGTTGGGCATGCTCTAATTGATATCGATTTAGTTATATCGGTGAAAGTCTAAAAATTGTTATTGATAGTGGTTTTTTTTTTATGGTGTATTAATAATAAATTTTATAATTTTATTGGGATAATTATTTATTCTTAATATTTTTTTTGTCAGAGTTGAGTATAAATAAGATTAAAAATGTAGAATGAGACTAACGTTGGTTGGGCAGAGGAAGACAACAGAAGAGCACATGAGCTGTTTGTTTGTGCTCAACCATATGCGATTCCTATCATTCTTATTTGTTTATTTATTTTATTATTTGTATTACTTTGTGTTGTACGTGCCCATTAATAATCTATTGACTGCTTCTATCATTATGAATCAGCTTAATTTTTTGCTGGAATTGGAATGGAAGTCAACATCATAATGATAATGATCATAATGATAATGAGTGAGTAGTACTCCCTCCGTCCCAGACTAAGGTTCTTAGTTTTTTTTTTTTTTGTTCTAGACTAAGGTTCTTAGGTGCTTTATTATCTTGGACAATGAGACCTACTTGTCATACTCATTCTCACAACAAAAACTTTCTACTTACTTTCCCTCTCTTACTTTCTCTTACTTTACTTTTCATACTCACAACATTTACTTTTACTTAATCTTCGTGTAAAGTTAAACTAAAAACCTTAGTTTGGGACGGAGAGAGTATATGCTGATGCTTCTTCTTCTGCTGCTGCTCTTCATTCCTCCCTTTGTTTACGCTGCGTCTGCGTCGTCCTCAATCAATTACCAATAAACAATACCCCCGATCGAGGAGGGAATCCTTGCAGTGTCTCCTCCCCTCTCACGTGCTTCCACCCCCACCTTTATATTTCATTTTTTGCTTTGTTTGTCTACAACATGTTAGTACAAAGAAAAAAAAAAGAAGAAGATTACTTGCATTAGTCAGTTTAAATGAGAGTAACCAATTGGAATTGAAACATGGATTTATTGGGAGCAATAAAGTAAACTACTAGTACCACTCTTAGACTAGTTAGGCAACCTTTGAATTTGCTACTTAATAGAATTGGGTCCTCGTCCCTTTTAAAGGTCTTGTTTTTTGTTAAAGGGTGAGGTTAGCAATAAACTACTAGTACCTACAGCTGACTGACTTGTTCAACATCAACACTAAAAGGAGGGAGGGACAAGATAAGAGCTGTTGGATTTGTTGCTACACTTTCTACTTTTTCAGATTTTTTAATTCTACTTTTCAAATTTACCTTTTGCTTTATTGATTTGAGGGTTTAGCCAAACACCAATCCATCAGCCACCACAGCAGTCAGCAGATTGACTGAGGAAGCCGCTTTATGGTTTCACTCTTCTTTCTTTACCCTAGCTAGGCACGCAAATCAAACATGTGCATGTGCACCCCCATGTTGTTCTCTTTCCTCCCTTTCTCTCCCTTCTAGTATTCCTATTCCCTTTAACTTCATATACTCCCTCCGCCCAATCTTAAACTTCAAAAATCTTCATTTTAGACGTCCCATCTAAAACTTCAAAATTCTAAAATGGAAAGTTATTTATACTTTTTTATTTAGTGGGACTTACATATCATACACACAACAACTACTCCCTCCGTCCCAAAACAGCTTTCACCCTTTTTGAAAAGCACGGGAATTAATAAAATGTGTAAGAAAAGTGGGTGGTGTGAGAGGGAAGGAGAGAGAAAGTGGGGTAGAGAATATTAAATTGATAGTTGTTGTGAGTGGAGAGGAGAGAGAAGTAGTGGGAATCTTTTCCATTTTGGGAAAGTGGGATTTACCAATGGGACACCCAAAAGGGAAATATGTGCAAGGTGTTTTGGGACGAAGGGAGTATCTACTAACTATTCCCTAACCCACTTTCTCTCTCTCACTCACTTTCTATACTCACAACACTCTACTCCACTATCTATATTTTATAATATAAAGATTCTCATCTTAATTCTTGTGCCCACTTTTTTTTTGAAGTTTAAGATGAGACGGAGGGAGTGTATATTCTTCTCTTTTCTACATTTTATTTTCAATTTTTTTTCCCCCCACATATCCATTGCCACATTCGTCTTGTGAACGTCAATCTGTTTTATGACTTTAACACTTTGTGCTTTACAGCATTGCGTATTTAATATCTACGACATGTGGAGATCACCTAAAACCCAGTAACGTTCTATCAGTTACACCAATTCGCTTTGATCCTTATGAGTCACATTTTTATTCAATTCTTCACCCTTTTGGTTTTAAAATTATCTTTTAACTGTTATATGTCAAACGTCCATTATAAGTTTCGTTAAATTTAAGTATGTTATAATCTGGCCTAACTTAAAGTGTGTACAATAATAGTAGGTTATTAAACTGGAAGCTTGAGTTTCAAATTGATGCTTCTCAATTAATACAATGGCATAATCATACCAAAAAAATTTAAGTCATTCTCTATCTATTACAGAATATACATTTTCCTTTTAGGCTGATATATTCATATATTATGAAATACTCCCTCAGTCTTAAAACGTACTCCCTCCGTCCGAGAGTATATCTTCATCCTCTCATTTGCACGGAGATTAAGAAATGGTGAAAGTGCTGTGAGCAGTGTTCTAAAAGACGCTCGTCTACCCGCTTAGGCGCTAGGTGTTCATGAAACGCGTAGTAAATTAATTGTTTTTTTATTAATGATAGATAAATTGCTCTTAGGGTACATCAAATGGTCTTGAAGGCTATAACTAGGCCTATAAATAGACTAACACAAATGTCCCTAACGGGATTCGAACTCGTGACCTCTATATAGAAAGCTAACACTGGTCACTGGATACCGCTTGAGCTAGAGCTCTTTGGTAATAGTAAATTAATTGGTGTTGTTAGTATAAAAGTAAATAGGAGAAAGAATGAATGAGAGAAATAGTTAAAAAAAAAAATCCCATTTTAGAAAGTGGACATATATGCTGGGATAGACTAAAAAGAAAATGTGGACATATACGCTTGTGACGGGTGAGTATTTTTTATTTTATTTAAACATGTACCGACCTTGGTTTGCATGACTGACTCATTTGGATGAAGGCATTATCCCCTAGCTACCTACAAAAAGGAACCCCCAAAGAAAGACCGCAAGTGAAGGGATTGATTGATTGAAGATTGGGAGAAGTGGTAAATGACAGAAAAAAAAAATCCAACACTCATTCGTGGGAGGGACCCTCATTTGCCATGGGATGCGGCGCTTAATTTAGATTGTTGCCACAACAAAAGGAGTGAGCAAAAAAATTTTGGAACCGGACCGGACCAAAGGAATCATACTAGACTAGTTAAAACTGGATCAGACCAATACATATGTTCCGGTTCCAAAATATTATAGAACCAGTATATTGGTTTGGTTCTGGTTCCCGGTAAAATTAATTACGGTTAGAATCAGACCGGATCAGTTGTGCATATATAATATATATATTTATTTAAATGTATTACTATTATTATATAGTAAATAAAATTATACACTTACTTTTGTATAATGATTTTTCAAAAAGCCATTTAAATTGCTTCAAAAACAAATGACTCATTTAACTATTTTGTACCCAGCCCAAGCCTCAAGGTCCCAAATCGGTAAACCCGAGTCTCAGACACTAGTAATTCTTATTCAATTATTTTCATTTAGGCAAAATGCCGACGTTATCACTTGAGGAAAAAAGTATAGTGACACTGTATTGTGAGAGTGAAAATCTCCTCCCTGTAATTGATTCAATGCTTCAAAAGAAAGTGTTCTAGAGGCTACATGATTGAAGGACATCTCATTGAATTCCTGTGTGTTAAAACATGACCATTGGATATGTTATCCATACTATGTCATACCGAATTGAGATTAATCTCCATTATGTTTGCTTGTTAGGCATAACTCAAAAATAAGATTTCTTTGGCCTCATGAAAATTTCATATTGTTGACTATTATTTTCATCAAATTGTGGGCTAATCATTTCTTGGTTAACAATATGTTTAAATGAGTGTTTGCCTAGGTAGCTGCAGCTCTAATCATAATTCACAAAGGGGTTTCTTAAGATATTTTCATAATGTGCGCACATTTTTTTAAAAAAAAATATCTAAAGAAAATGGGGGGAGAATAGGGAGATAGTCATTCAATAGAGGAGATGATCATAAAAACGGAGATGAATGAGATGATCATCGAGACAGTTGTATTGCATTTAGAGGGAGTGTCTAATGCAGGGGGAGAGAGAACCACAAAAATAGGGGGAGATTGAAAGAGTATGAAAATATTTAAAAATAAAAAGAAGAAAAACGGGATAGCACAACACTATCTCTTGCACCAAATTTGAAGCAAGTGATAAAGTTGCTCTATTAATAGAGCAATGTTTAGAGTTCCGTTGGAGTAAAACAATACTCTATTTTTGGAGTTTTAGAGTACCGTTGGAGATAGTCTTACATCACTTCTAACATTTTTTAATCTCCATGCAAATGAAATGGTGGATACTTACTTTGGAATGAAAAGAATAATATTTTATTATTTAATGTATTTAATTTAACTTTTAAATGTTAGCATTACGTGTCCAGACTATAGGAGGTTGCATTAAATAAAATTTAGTAAAATTTAAGAAAGATGAGGCAAGTGCAGCACCGCACCACTTGTGTTACTATCACTCTCTTGCCATATTGTTCTCGCTATACACCAGCTCCCTCCTTTCCAGAGAAATTGAGATTTTTAGTCAAATCTGATTATACTTTGATTAATAATTTAAATAAAAAATAATTATCATATTTAATATCTAAAAATTGTTATTGAAAATATTATAAATATTATACTGTCATTATTTATTATTCAAATTAATTGTCAAAGTTTATACTTTAATTGTAAACTTTCTTTCTCATAAAAAGATCATATGTTTGTAGACGGTTGTTATAGAGACTTATAGTGGTTGACTGCTTGTTAGCGATGCGATCTTCTTGATGCCGTCAAGCGAGCAAGATACTCCTGGTCCTGGTTCATTGACGAAAAGACAAATCAAAACCCTATTTAATACTTGGCGTTGTGTGGGGGGCGCATGGACTTGTAATTGCCACAACAATTTTTTGCTACAGCAACTTCAGCGTTTTGTATATCTACACTATGTAAAATGTGTGCTGTCCAACGTGAATAAAAAATAAAAAAAATTGAGTATTTTGTAAAACGTTTTTTTTTTTATATTCGTTCAAAATATTTTACATTATGTAATAAACATTTTACAAAACTTTGTTTGATTTTTATATTGATGCAACAACAAACTAATGTTGCAGCAGTTCGAAATCCGAGTGCATATATCATAATTGGCGTAGAAGTTGAGATATGAGTTTAAAGTAGAAGTTGAGATACTCCCCTCTGTCCCGAAAAGATATACTACATTTGTGTTTTTAGTCTGTTTAGTTTTTGCCATTTTAAGTGTTTCATTTGATTGTTGACAGTTTCAAAAAATAAAGTTTATATTACTTATTAATCAATGGGGCTCAACAATTATCCCACTCACGTATCCTATCATACTTTTTATGCTCACAACACCCACTCACCTATTAATATTAAACATTTTTCCTTAAAACTTGTGCATTTGTCAAAGTGTGAACAAACTAAAAAGACAGAGGGAGTATGAGTTTAAACTAGAAATTGACACTCTCTCTGTTCTGGAAAGCTAGTGTATCTTTTTTCGTTTTATTACGAATAAACTTCGAAGAATAATATAAGCTACCTTTAGTTATCTTAATAAAAAAACTAAAAATTGGTATTGATGGTATTTATAATGGTGTATCAATAAAAAAATTGTAAATTTACATTAAAATAATTAAACATAGCCTAAATTATTGTTCAAAATTCATTTGTAATAACAACGAAAAAAATTACTAACTTTCCATTCGAAAACAAAGAAATTGTGAGTTTACTTGCAGTTGCTATTAGTTGAATATATCCTCATTTATAAAACTAGTAAGCTGGATATTAATGTTAACAGATGAATGGGGAGGGATCCAACGTTTTTGTCTATCATCAACTCTGTTCAGATTCAGAGCTTCAAACGCAGTTAGCTGTGGTCGGTGCAGCCATCCAGCCATTTGACAGCAATACCTTGGCCCAATCAATATAGTGCATAAACAAAGCTTAATTAGTGATGCAAGTGTTCATATCCTTAAAATGTTTGAATAGTCAAACGCGAATATCATTTTGGTATTAAAGGGAGTATGTACTAGTCATGATGGCCATGCAAATGTAATGAGATGATATGAGTAGAGAAGGAAAAGTTGGGAGAGGGGTTATTAAATTACAACTAGATAAGATGGCATCATTGAATTAAATTTAGGGATAAAATGGTCTTTGAACACAATCTTCTCACATTCACTCATCCAATCCAAAGGATGACAGCTGCCCCTCCCTCCCTACCTTGCTCGAATGGAAATAGGGAGTAGTGCGATAAATAAATAGTTGAGCATTAAATAGAATACCAAATACTAAGCTCCGATCCAGCTTAATTAATGTGCATTTTTACTGTTTATGTGGTCAATGCATTCGAACTTTAACCATAATTTTGTGAAAATATAGGTATTATTATACAATTTAAAAAGTTGTTAATGTTTTATGGTTAGAAATAGTATCAATAACATCTTTTTAAATTGCATAGAGATATATATAGATTTAAAAAAAAAAATAAGCTGAAAAATCAATTGAGTTGATAAAAAAAGTCAAGGAAATTGAGTTGAGACGGAAGTTATTAGATCATGTCCAATAGTTTCAACCCCCAAAAACATTCAACTACCTTAATATCATGACACCTCATCTTCTCTCTCCATCCACTTAATCATTCAACTACACTCTCAACTACCCCTCCCACAATAAGCTAGTTTAGTTTAAAATTCAACTCCTCCCAACTCATCATTCTATACCCCACCACTTTTTATTTTATTTACAATATTTATTTTTATAATTAAAAATAAATATTGATATTAATAATTTATTATTAAAAAATAAATTATTAATGTTTTTATTTATAAATTCGAGATTTTTTTTTTTTTAATTCACACTTAATAAAAAAAGGATAATTAAGGAATTTTTAAAGAGAAAAGAGGGTTTTTTTTTCGGTGTCCAAATTAAATGAAACTTACATCAATTTATAGAGGGAAAAAAATGATAAATTTTGGTGATTTATTTTTTTATAAAAAAATAATTTACTATGAAATAATTGAGCTCAAAAAATTTGGATAAAAAACCTCTCCGAAAAAAAAAACTGGAAACAAACAAAAAAGGAAAAAAAAAAAAAAAAAAAAGGGGGGGGGGGAAAGCAGCAGCCACTCTCCGGCTTGGGAGGTGAGCTGCACTCTCCAAGTGCTGGCCACTCCCAAGCCGACACGTGTCAATTCGGGCCCCACAAAAAATCCTTCAACCCTATTGAACTTCTTCAACCCCTCCCCTTCAACCCCCTCCTCTCAACCCCCTTATTGCACACACTCAACTAGTTTAATCCCTCTCAACCCCCTCCTCAACTACCTTATTGGACATGGCCTTACTACACTAGGCAAATAGAAGTTGAAAATGGGACACCTACTCTAGTCACTACATAAAGGCCTAAATCCGTCTCTTCTATTCAATTCAATTCAATTCGTCCATAGTCAACCAGTCCTCTTGTCTCTGTCTCTGTGTAACGTTGCCGGAAAGGCTCTTTCTGCAGGCCCGTTGCTGCATTGCATTGGGGGATAAGGTAACGAAATGCACTTGAAACTCAATTACTAGTACTACTAGTGTAGGTTAAGCCATAGCAAAAGGCTCTTATCCGCTCTATCTACTAATAGTAGAGTAGTAAATTGAAATGAAAGCTAATGTATATGGTTTGTTTGTGCAGATGATGGGGGTACTAGTACTAGTACTAGTACTAGTGTTGGTAATTTGTAGTAGTAACGTAGTAGTAATGGGAGCGGCCCCAAAGAAGGCGGTGAACGTGGCCTTTGGAAGGAACTATATGCCGACTTGGGCATTTGATCACATCAAGTACAACAATGGTGGTAACGATATCCAGCTCCTTCTTGACAACTACACCGGCACTGGCTTTCAATCAAAGGGACATTACCTCTTTGGCCACTTCAGTATGCAGATCAAGCTTGTTCCCGGTGACTCTGCTGGCACTGTCACTGCGTTTTACGTATGTATATTATATAAGCTAGTATCTAATTAATTAATTTCCAAGTGTAGGTAGAGTAATATGAATTGATTGGAATGTGTTGCAGCTATCTTCAACCAACTCGGAGCATGATGAAATAGATTTTGAGTTTTTGGGAAACAAAAGTGGGCATCCATACATCTTACAGACCAATGTATTCACAGGTGGTAAGGGTGACAGGGAGCAGCGCATCTACCTCTGGTTTGATCCCACCAAAGACTATCACTCCTACTCTGTCCTCTGGAATCTCCACCAGATTGTGTATGTCCCCTCCCCTCCCCTCCCAATCTCCATAGTATACTTTTACCTGACATGACATAGTAGTATTAGTTTGCTGAAACTAAAATTAGAAAAAGACATGTAATGATCAGTGCAAGTGATGGTTACAGATTCTTCGTGGACAATGTGCCAATCAGGGCGTTCCGGAACAGCAAAGAGTTGGGAGTGAAATTCCCATTCAACCAGCCAATGAAGATATACTCTAGCCTTTGGAACGCAGACGACTGGGCCACCAGGGGTGGACTCGAGAAGACCGACTGGTCCAAACAACCTTTCATAGCATCCTACAGGGGATTCCACATTGACGGGTGTGAGTCCTCCGTTCAGGCCAAATACTGTGCCACTCAGGGCAAGGCGTGGTGGGACCAGAAGGAATACCAGGACCTTGATGCCAACCAGATCAAATTGCTCCGTTGGGTTCGCAAAAAATACACCATCTACAACTACTGCCGTGACCCTGTTCGCTACCCAAACATGTCCCCTGAATGCGTTAAAGACCGTGATGTTGGAAAGGGCTACTAGGATTTAATATATTATCATATCATACCTCTATCTAATACTCTTATCATTTCTTGTGAGTCTGCCTGCCAGCCATAATGCATTAATATATTCTACTCCTAATTCTTTTGTCAAATCGTATGCGTTTGAAATTCAAGGCATAATAACACCATTACCCAGTAAGTTCATGTTCATCCCCGGTCTTCTGTTTGCTAATCACACATAACTATGATGAGCATTTGCTGCTACTCATCAGATATCAGATTCGGAACTACTACTACTACAATGGTCCATACATTAACATCTCCCCCCATGTTGGTGGATCAATGACTGAGGTTAAGTGGACCCTATTACAACCCACATGTTACGCTATTAATCTTAATTGTACATCTCATAACGGATTGCGAACATGATGTGGTTGTCGAGTGGTCATTGGCCCCTGCTCATCTATCTACGAGTACAAGAGTAACCAACAGCTGCTACTGCCAGCAAGGCAATGCTAATGCTTCGTTGCATCACGAGTGATGACGCCCTAGATTTCTGGGGTCACGGAGGTAGAACTCCAATATAGCTGTCTCTTGATCCTGATCACAACACAAACAAGAACACCGTTAAGACCAAGGCCGGGTTGGAATCCGCCTTAGGCCCTCGGGTGTGAGAGTAAGATCTCTGAGGAAAACCTAAGTAGAAAGCTTGTGAAAGCCTTGTGTGTGTGAGTAGGATAGAGCACGTACCTGGCCCTTTGGGGCGGATAGGAGTATTTATATGAGTAGAAGGAGGAGGTAGGTTTAAGGTATTAACCGCCCTTGTACCGGATGGACACGCGGCAGGTCCTCATTGGTTCGGCCAGGGGAGTGGCTGGGAACGTGGCGTGTTGTCAGGGAAACATGGTTCCACCACCAACCGTTATGGTGTGTCAGGTACGAGCAGGTAACGTCTGTAGTACGTTTGTGATAGCTGGCTGCTGCGGGCTCCGGGCAGGTGGTTGAGTGATCAACACGGGACCCTAAGAATAGCGGGAGGCAGAGCTACCTCGGTTACGGTTATCATGAAGCCCGGGTCTCTCGGGCTTACAAGCTTGCGGGCTGATCCGGTTTGATGTGGTCGAGCTCGTGTGTACTGGCTTTGAACCGGATCCGGTCCGGTCTGCGATGCTCGGTCTTATCAGTGGCCCCTAACTCCGAGGGTCAGCTTATTTATGAGCGGCGCGAGGAGTTACACTTCCGTGTCTCGGCCCGGGCAAACTGTAGTAAATACGGGCACGGAATATCATGGGACGGGAGTCTTACAATGGTGGTTGACGACAGGACATTGGGCCCCACGAGTCAGGCTAGTGACGTAGCTGTCAGGTCCTTGATATGACAAGGAGCACGCTCATTAAATGCGAACCGTCATTGGAGTTCGAAAAAGCTGGTTCCCGCCTCTTCATTTTCGGGTCGTATGCCGGTTCAAAACCGGATCTGGGACAAGACCCGACCCGTATTGGGGGTATAAATAACCCTAACTGGCTTCGTTCAAACACTTTCGCCATTTTCAGAGTACTTGCCTTTGATTTCCTTTGCCGCTTTTGCTTGCAATCTCTCGTGATTCCGCTTTCGGTGCTTCTTCTCTCAGCCGGTCATTCAGGTAGTGCTTCTATTTTCTTTTGCTCGTTGTTAATTTCTTGGTTCGTTCGTCCTGGGTATTTAGAGGCCCTCCTTATTGTCTTTTTGGGGGAAGCCCCTTAGCACCAGTTTTTCGGATTCGGGGAAAGAGTCCTTAGGTTTTTGATTAAACACCTAGCCCCTTTCTCTGGAGCCTCGGGTCCTTGCCTTTCTCAGAATTTTCGGGTCCATTTATTTCTTTCTAACAGGGATAATGGACGAACTGGACCTGGGGCGCAATCTCCGTCCTGACCTTTTTGGTTGTTGTCGACGAACGGGAGGGATTTATCGATATCTGATAAATGCCTGGAAAAGGCTTTCTTTGGATGCCTTCAAGACCATAGGAGTAGTCTATAACTGGGATCCCTGGATTCTACCCCTGCTGTGGGAAACAGGTCCTCGGGTTCATTATGACTCAGGGAGGATGAGAGTTCTGGGGGGTGAGGAGCAACTGGGCACTTTTGTTAGGGCCGTTTTAACTCGATTCCCTGATAATGTAGATATGGCCGGGAATGCTAGGCGATTAGTGAGGCAGGGCGGAGACCGTGTGTCCTCGACTGGTCCGAATCCCTTGACTTGGATGGATACTCCTTTGAGTGATGACTTGCTCAGTACCGAGCAATCGCAGGATATCCCGGCGGCCCCGGGCGTTGTGGAACTGTCTAGCGGGGACGAGGAATTGGAACCGATCGTTGAAGGTGACAGTTTCTTGCTGGAATATCACGCTTCGGATGCCGGGGAGGAGATCAACATTGGTCGCGGGCTTATCGACGAGCCCGTATCTTCCGGGACTCCCACGGACTCTCGCGGGCCAGATGAGAGGCTGGCCCCTGATGCTGCCCGAAAGTTGAGTTTGAGGCGCTCACCGGTCAAGATAGTGAGTTCTTTCCCTGAGGGGCCGGACAACCGTGCGGTCAGTCAGATGGGGACGTCTACCTCAGGCGCGGCCTTACCGGATGAGGGCGAGGGTGATTCTGACGATGAGTTCCGGTCTCAGTATCATGTCGACCCAAAGGTTTATCTTGTGAGTGGTCTAGGTGAGTATGCATCGCCTACCGGAGGCTCCAAAATGACTTCTACTTTGGTCCGCGCAGAGAACTTAGCTTGTGTCTTTTATCCAGTGCAGTTTGAAAATGGGCTTCGACTCCCTCTTGACCCGTTTATTTGCGAATTTCTGAACTTCGCTCAGTGTCTGCCTATGGACCTGACTCCCAATGCCATTCGCTATTTGGTGTCTTTCATCGTGGTTAGCCGCGTCCTCGGGTTTGAGCCCTCGTTTTCTGCCCTCCATATTTACTTTACTCATCAAATAACGGCGAGCTGCCTTAGTTTGAAAACAAAACCGCGCTCCAAGAAGATTTTTTCTGCCGCCTCAAACAAATTCGACCAGTGGCAAAGGTATCCTCTCGTGATCCAGAACCGACTGGGTTGGCCTTTTCCCCATCCTGAGAACATATCTCCTATCTCGGTTTCTCGAAAAAAAATTCCGGATCCGGAAGAGGGCCGCGAGTTGAGCGAGGCCATGGAGTCTTATCTTGCTCGCCATGCAAGGAAGGTCATGGGGGAAGATGGGACAGTGGAAGCCGTGGTCCCTCAGGTCTTTGATGTGCAGGCCATCATAGATGATGAGGACCTTTTGATTTATGCTGGGGTGGCCCCGAGTCGTACTCCTGATCGCGGGTCTAGGGTTGATATGGTCCCCCTGCTGAGAGATCCCGATTGGAGGGTTCATCAGTCTTTGGTTTTTGCTTCGGAATGCTCGTTCTGTAACCACGGGGACTCGTGCTCTGACCCTGGTTAACCGGTCTCTCTTTATTATCATTTCTCTTGTTTGTGCTCATTTTGTTTCTGCTATCCGGAAGGGGCGCTAAATTCCCTTTGATTTTCAGGTCCCGACGATACAATGCCTCCCAAGAGCGTGGCCGCCCAGAAGCAAGCGGCAAAGGCACAATTGGAACGGGAGAAGAAAAGGAGAGGGGACGAGCTAAATAAAACCGAGGCTCCGGGCATTAGGCTCCCGCTTATGGACAAAACAGATAAGTCCGGGGTAGCGGTGTCCGCACAGCCTGCCCTGACTCGTAACCTGCCCCCTAACCCCCGTCACGCAGTTGGGAGGGGTAAAGGATTGATAGGCACCGGTCACTCACAGTCTTCCTCCGACGCGGGCATAACTACCCCGGAGCCGCAAAGAAAAAGATCTGCAACGGGAGACCCTTCTTTGCCTCCCAAAGATAAACAACAGAGGACCGATGCCCCTTCGGCTGAATTTGCCGTGGTGTCCCCTGCCCGAGGTGGGATGTGTGCTTCTCTTTTCCCCGTGGAGCTTATTGACGATAGAGAGCGGGCAAAGGAGTTTGGTCTTAAGGTTGCCCGAGCTCCCGAGCTCTTTGGGGTTGACCTACATAGCCGCCGTAGCAATAACGCCTATGTTGGGGATGGGTTGTTACGTCGGCTAAACTTTTCAGACTACCAACAGAGGGTTCTATATCTACCTCCAATCCTGCAACCGCAGTTGGCCACGCCGGGCTGGCCCTGACCGAGGTTCGCTTTTGGCCTCTGAATCGAATTATCCCACCTCCATTCGTTACCTCTCTGATTTTCTTTACTTCTTGCTTGCAGATAGCCAATGACCTCCTCTACTTAAGCGCCCAGGCTAAGTCCGATGCTTCCACCATTGCCACCAGGAATAAGGAGGTTATGGAGGCAAAGGAAGAAGCCAGCAAGTGGTCGAAAATCGCAGAGGGCTTACGCACCGAGCTCAAAGAGAAAGATGCGGAGGTCATGGGCGCGGTTAAGGAAGTCTCCCAACTGAACAACGATTTGGCCGCGGAGCGGGGAGCTAAGGAGCGCCTTGAAGCCGAGAAGCAGAGTCTCGAGGCCCGCTGTGCTGAACTACAAAAGCTTTTGGATGAGGGGAAGGAGACCATCGATAGGTTGTCAACAAAGGTGGATGAGTTGGATGGACAACTGCTCGATCGGGTGCGATTTGATACTGACCGGGAGCGGGTGCTGCAGGAGGAGCGGGTGAAAAGCATAGAAGCGTTCAAAGAGTCCGGCGAACAGTCCGTGATATTAACGGACCAATACAATATGGCTGTTCATGCCGTAGCTAGGAATTTGGCTGCCACGGGCAAGTATACGGCGCAGGAAATAGCCACTTTATGTTCAATCTTGCCTTCCGACCCGGAGTGCTTTTCCGGCCATTGCCTAGTGCCATTTTCGGACGACCAACTGCTGGATCTCCCGGAGACCGCTCGTACTTTACTTCCTCCTGTCCTTCCGGTCACGGTCCCTGAGCTGCTGACCGCTATTGATGATCTGCGATTTCCTGCGAGCGGGAATGGTGTCCCTTTGGCCGCGGCATTGGAGAAGGTTTTTGGCCCTGGCGGCCCCTTTGTTGAAGGTATGGTTCTTCCCTTCTCTACTTTTGCCTCTGCTCTCACCGAGGCCTCGAAGGCTCCGCTCAATTTGGCTGTTGATCCTGACGCCTCTACTGCTTCTGTTCCAGAAGTGGAGATCAATCCTCCTCCGGCCAGCTGAAGATCAGACCGGGCTGCGCCCTAGGACTTTTTGTAATAATTTTGGATTTAGCAGACTTGAACATTCACTTGTACTTTGATTCGGTTTTGTAATGTATCTTATTGCTCTTCTTTTGATCCCCCTATCTCATTTATTTTCGCTAAACGTACGGTCAAGATTAATTGAATATTTGGCCACTGCCACAAAATCTTGTAAAGTGATAAAAGAATCCCCTCATAAAACTGACAAATATAATATTAAAACTGTTAATTTACTATCAAACAAATCTGACAATTTAAATTGAGCAAATATAACCGTTGTAATTAAAAAACAAAAATCTCATATCCAATTTACACCAGTTTTACTATGAATAATATTAGGGGCACAAAAAAGTTACAAAAACTTGCTCACAAAATCCTAGGTGTTATGATTTTGTTGGTGTTTTTAATGAGTGTGGCGGGTCCATTATCGATGCAACCAATAAAATATCGCCACCTCATTTTGTGAGCAAGATTTTGTGGCCTTATTTTGTGCCCCTAGCATTGCTATTTTACTATTACAAAAATAGAATAATCAAGCACAGATGATAGATGCTGGTTTAACAGCTAGGAATTAATCTGTATTAGGAGTATTATTTCATTACAATTATGGGCCTGAATCCTGATGGTTGTCTTCAAACCTAAGGAATTAACTTGTCAACCCCGAAATTCGTGGTGGCACGAACCTCTTGGAGTGACTAATAAAACGATAATCAAGTGAAACCCCAAAAATGAGACCTGAAATTTTTTCCTCATCTTATCAACAAACCAAACTAAAACTATACAATACTCTAGCGTAAAGCCTTCACGTTTCCATCTAAGCTCTACGTGGAAGGAAAGAAATGGGAAGAATGGGTGAACACAAATTTCCCTGTAAGGGAACCTGTCAACTACAAGGTTGTGACAGTGTATAAAATCATTGTTTCAATGAATAGAGTTATATAGACAATGATCAATCTAACCTACCACCCATTCTCTCTTTTCATTTTAGTCTGATCTCTTATGTTTGGAGGACACTCCACCGTTTGATATACTCCCTCCGTCTCAGCTCACTTGATACTTATTTTCATTTTGATCCGTCTCAACTCACTTGAGACTCCCCAAAATAGTCATTTTTTTTATAATTTTATATTCAATCTAACCTACCACTCATTCTCTCTTTTCAATTTCCACCACTCAATTTATTTAACCAACACTGCTATTGACCCCGTTCATTCTCGTTATTTTCTACCACACATAAATTATATTCCCTCCGTCCCAGCACAAGTAGGATTTCTTTCTCTTTTAAGCCGTCCCAAAACAATTGTGACTGCCCAAAATGAAAATGTTTTAATATATTTATATTCAACCAAACACACCATTTAACACCACTCACTCTTTCTCTTCATTTTCCACCACTCAATTTATTCAACCAACACTACTATTTACCTCACTCATTCTCTCTTTTCATTTTCTACCCCACACACATTTTCTATTAATTATTGTGCTCATTCCTCTAGTCCTACTTGTGCTGAGACGGAGGAAGTATTTCCTTAATTCTTATGCCACACCTTTTGGGTCTCAAGTGACGTGCTACGGAGGGAGGGAGTAAATATGAGAGAAAACCCCACAATTCAGATTTGTTCACTTGTCGCATTGCTTTCGTATTAGAGTTTTGATAGTCTCATCTCTGGATATTGATTCTTGCGTTACGCAAACTTTTGCCAGATATTCAATGCATTGAGCCGGCCTCCGACCTCCCTGATCCACAATTTTGGCTCGGTCAAAACCCAACCAAGCTATCAAATGCTCAGGATTGCGAGGCCACTTAAACGTGCCTGGCCTGCTAATACCCCCCTTCCAAAATCACTCTATTAATTACTTTTTTATATTATTATTTTTTACCCCTGGTTCTCTTCCCAGAGCAAACAGTCTAATTGTTTTGAAAAAATTTCACTCCCCTCCAAATAAGTGTCTATTTTCACACAAAAAAAATTGTCCAAAAAATTATGAATGTCTTGTTTGAAAAAATAATCTCCCAAATGTTCTTTAACCAAAAAAGTTTCACTAGTTTCTCTATACTTGCTAATCTAAATATTTATAAAAAGGATTACAAAAATTGAATATTTTTCACTAAATTGTACTACATCTGTCCCTAAATGAGTCTCCAAATTTCATTTTAAGAGAAATAACTTTTTGTACAATTTGGTAGCAAAATTCATATATAATCATGTAATTCTCTTTACAAACATTTAGTTTTTGCAAGTATAAAGAGACCGGTGAAAAAAATTTCGAAAAAAAAAATATTTTGGGACAAAGTTATGAGTGAAACACCTATTTGGTCCTTAACCTATTGATTTGTTTTCCTTTTGATCTTTAACCTATTTGGTTTTCCTTTTGGTCCTTGATGTACCTAGGTGCAGGATAAAGTGGTCCTTAACCTATTTTAGTTTTCCTTTTGGTCCTTGATGTACCTATTTGCAGGACAAAGTGGTCCTTGACCTATTTTGGTTTTCCTTTCGGTCAACAAGCCATGTCGACGATTTTAAGGACCACTTTGTCCGGCAAATAGGTACATCAAGGACCAAAAGGAAAAGTAAAATAGGTTAAGGACCACTTTATCCTGCAACTAGGTACATCAAGGACCAAAAAGAAAACCAAAATATGTTAAGGACCAAAAGGAAAACAACTCAATAGGTTAAGGACTAAATAGGTGCTTAACTCGACAAAGTTATGATCAAAATGAACACTCATTTTGAGACAAAAAATTCCTAAAATTGGACACTCATTTAGGGACAGGGACAGAGGGAGTATAAAAATTAGAGAATTTCATAATGTCGCTTAAAAGACGAAATTCAAATATTCATTTAGGGATAGAGTGAATAATATTATAGTTACATTCACAAATAACTTAAACTTATCGAATGAGAATATCTATCTACTTCATACTGCATGTATCCCATTTTACATACTATCGAAAATATATATATAAAGAAAAAATATTATTATAATTATTATTATTATCATCTGTAATGTAATTGGGAATGAGCATATGCCAACAATAAAGTTTGGTAAAAGATAAATAAAATAGATCACGATATAGATTTAAAATTGTAAGGCTAATTATCAAAGAAAGTGACAATTCGAAACCTATCTCGGCCCAAAACGAATGATCCATTTCTTTTTTGATACTCATCAGTTATCATTTGGAAAAAGAATTGAAGCAAGAACGTGCTTCTGGTTTTGGATGAGAACGTGACTGATCAGGTAGGCTTTTGGTCCCAAGAAGCCAAGAATAAAGAGACGTCAACCTTTTCTTCTGGCTTGGTGTTGGGAACTGCCTTGCATCCCACTCATGCCTTTACCAGCACAGGTACACTTAATTCGCTTCTTCAACACAGGCGTAATTTCATCATGTGAATTGTGTCCTTACCCCGTAAATTTAAAATAATAGTTTGTTCAAAAATAATAATAATAATAGTGGAACACCTAACTTTTATAGTATAAAGTGGGACCGATGGAGAATACATCAATTTTGGCGTTCTATAACCATTACCACTATTGGGTTTCTTTTCTTTAAACACTAAAGATTGATTGTTGGTTTGGTCATCTAGTTAAGCTACATTGTTGCAACTCAACTTGACCTTCTACTTGTATTTATCATTAGCAATGGAGGGAGAGGGAGGTGGAGGTGGAGGTGGAGGTGAAATGGAGTGGGTGGTGAAAATAAAGGATGAACTGAGTCGAATGGTTGATACCTCCACCGAAAGGGAGCAATGGCAGAAGAGGTCCATCTACAGAGTTCCCCCTGCAGTCGCCGATCTCAACAAGAAAGCCTACAAGCCACAAACTGTCTCTTTTGGGCCTTACCATCACGGCCAGGAACATCTCAAACCCATGGAGGACCACAAACACCGAGCTCTCCTCCACTTTCTCAGGCGATCCAACAAACCCCTCGACTCTTACGTCCATGCTTTATCCCAGGTTGTAGACGACCTCAAACACGCTTACGATGACCTTGATCCCCTCTCTGATGATGATGATGATGCCTTCTTGCAAATGATGCTTCTCGACGGCTGTTTCATGCTTGAAATCCTACGTAAGGCCACCGATGTATCTGATGATGAGTTCACCACCCATCCTAGGGATGACTATGCTTCTAATGATCCCATCTTCAGCAACCATGGTAAGCTTTATCTCATGCCTTACATCAAGCGCGACATGCTCATGCTCGAGAATCAACTACCTATCCTGCTTCTCATCAACTTGCTCTCTGTTTCTAAGGATGGCGACAGCAATCCTCAGGTAATGTAATTAATCTTCTCTTGCTAAAGGTTTTTGCTTTTTCTTTCCCAGCCAGCCCCTTAACACAATTGCTTGCAGCACGACCAAGAGCTTGTGAACAAGCTAATTCTCAAATTCTGCAGTCCCCAGAATGCATGCCCTGCCAATTTGGGGAAATGCTTACATGTGCTGGACGTATATAGAAAAGTGCATTTTATGGGAAGATCCCAATAGGCGGAAAAAGTGCGACCTGGAGTCAGACTGGCCCATCAAGAAGAAGGGGGTGGGGATGAGATCATCCGGTCGGCCACAGAACTTAACGAAGCCGGAATCAGGTTCAAGAAAAGTAAAACGGGGAGCCTGCAAGACATATCCTTCAGAAGTGGAGGGGTGCTGAAGCTCCCCCCAATAGTGGTGGATGATGCAACCGAGTCCATGTTTTTGAACATAATAGCTTTCGAGCGGTTTCATGTAGGGGCAGGAAACGAAGTGACCTCCTACATCTTCTTCATGGACAACATCATTGATAGTGCCAGGGATGTCAGCCTCCTACACTCAGCAGGCATCATTCAAAACGCAATCGGGAGTGACAAAGCAGTTGCCAAGCTCTTCAACTCTCTCTCCAAGGATATCACGTTGGACCCTAACAGCGCACTCGACCTGGTCCATAAGAAGGTTCATCACTACTGCAGGAAGCCCTGGAACGAGTGGCGTGCCAACCTCATCCACACCTACTTCAGGAGCCCTTGGGCTATTTTGTCCGTCCTTGCAGCAGTCTTTCTCTTCGCCCTAACTATTATTCAGACTGTATACACCATTTACCCTCGAGACGATCCTTCCCCATCCTCCGCTCCTCCTACCCCCAACTTCCGCAATCCACCTTCCCATTAAGTTTTGGTTCCTACCATTATGAATACGTCATTGGCATTGGTTTGCTCATTTCTTCAATTTGGTTTTCAGTTTCTTTTTTTTTTTTTTTTTTTTTTTTATTTATTTTTATCAAGTTCAGAACCTACTTGTCTATTTTTTGTGGTTTATCCTTTTATGTGCGCTTTGTTTGACTCGTGGAAAGGGAAGATCTTGACAAAATAAGGATGGGCATATTGGATAGATTGTACCAGCTAGCGAGTTCCGTACCAGAGTGTACTAGTAGTATAAGGAGTAACATCTAATACGCGATGAATTGGAAAGATATCAATCCCAGCAAATAATTTTTTGGCATCAATCTATATGTCTATCATCACTAGAAAAACCGCTATATTCTTGTTCACACAACAAGCCAAAATTAGAAATCATGGTCCAGCTAGTAAAGCCCTTAGAGTAGGTTTTGGTGGAAACCAGTTTCTCCATAAGTTATAAAAATTCCACTTTTTAACAATAATATTACCTATAACCCTAAACCCTATAAAAAAATAAAAAAAAAACAGACTTTTTATAACTTATGGACAATATTATCAATCTCCCAGAAATTTTCTGAAGCGATTATGCGTTGATTCCGTCAAGCTTAAGCTGCCAACTGATTAATTTAACGTGGACAATATTATCAATCTCCCAGAAATAAACATGAAAGATTATGTAAATACTAACAATGTTGTTAGGGTGCTTCCAGTAAAATACCTGCAGAATAACTGGAAGGAAGTTGGCTATGAGTAAAAAAACATGCTTTCCTTCCCATTCCAGCACCGAAGTTAACCGCCTATATCTTTATACGTTAACCTGCAGCGACAAATATATATGTGTAACTTTGTAATAGTACAAAAATCTTTCAGAGATATATTGTGCAGACCCAATCAGTCCAGAACCTGACCATGAAGTAAATTATGCTCCCTCCGTCCCAAAAAATTCCAAATTAAGTTTTGATCAAGATCAAATTCGATATTTTTTTTGACATTCATTTGGGACGGAGGTAGCAGCGAACAAAAGCCAGCAGCACCAACAGTAATGCACATGTAACTGACTGAGTACAGAGACCTATTTACATGCATTCCAGTAAAAAAGAAAATTTGTTGGGATGATTAGTATTAGCGATATGCAATACCACGGATCAACCTTCTTTATTACAGAAGAGAATAAAAATTATCAAACAAGTCAAATGCATCAGTAAGGACTAGAAGAGTGACTGATGAAATTATCCACTGCAGCAATCGCCTCCCATGATCCAGCATGCGACGACATGAGTAGGGAGGCAAAGGAGTCAGACAAATTGTTGAGTTTCTTTTTCTACAGAACAGAAGGCATTCACAGATATGAGTATCATGTTACCTTAAATGAGCAATAACGGGCATAATGTAAACCGATTAAGAATGTGACAATGGCCCTAGGAGGACTAGAACAGCAAAAGTAAGACCTCATCAGTAATGGGAGTTGAGACAAATAAAGGGCACAAGGTTTCCTTCTTAATAAATCACCTTTTCATGCCAACAACCCTTAGCTCACACAGCATAGGCCCCTGCCTTCCTCCAGGAATGCCTCAGGTTTGATTCCCCTTCCCGTTGTCACAGTAAATCAACTTCTCTTTCTTCTTTTTCCCTTTCTAGGAAGGTTGCATCCTTCATGATATTTTCAAACCGTTTCCGATGAAAACTGTAATTGTACTTATATGAAAATTAAGAGCAAGTTAATCATCTCATATTTCTCCTTTTCTCGCTTTGGAAGCCTCTCGCCACAAAATTACTAAAGAAATATTCAAACCACCAACAGGTGAAAAAACTAAATCCACTGAAGTCAGCAAAGGGCGTGTTCCCTTCAAATCAGCGTCAATATCTCGTGAAATAACATAATCCACCTTTGTCAACTATTATGTTCAAATTCGCACTTGCAATCATCTTGTGTGATCACCAAGTGTATACTCCCTCCGTCCCACCTCACTTGACACCCAATAGGTGGGCACAATAACTAAGAAAAAAGAATAAAATAAGGAAAATGTATGGTAGAAAAATGAAGAGAGAATGAGTGGGGTAAATAGTAGTGTTGGTTGAATAAATTCAGTGGTGGAAAATGAAAAGAGAGAATGAGCGGTGGGGTAGAGTGAATATAAAATTATAAACTAGGCTATTTTGAGAAGTGTCAAGTGAGCTGGGACATGCAAAATGGAAATAAGTGACAAGTGAGCTGGGTCGGAGGGAGTATATGTTAATGTGCTATTAAATTGCTCAAAAGTCAATTTTCTTAACCCAGGTGGGAAAGAAAATTAAAATGCAATCATTTAGGGTCAGAGGGAGTAAGTATAGACCTTGAAAGTTCTTGGGGATCGAAGGGGCTTGACACCATGAAGGTGCATATCGAGGAAGTGGTCCATAAGCTGGCGAGTTGATGCTCATTGCTGCAAAGAGATAACAACAGTTTAGAACAATCATTATCGACAAGATATCCAAACTAGCTGATCTATAACTATTTCTAACAATAAAGAGAACAACTTGCACTTTTACAGAGCAAATAAAAGATAACTGGAAACATTCATGAAACATAGTACCTCCATCCGTGCATAGACTGGTCTTCGATACAAGTGTTGGATCTGTCCAACCGCTTATATTTTATGGAATATCTTGGTAATTGAGAATTATACCTTTGAAAACCAACAGGATATCAATCACTAATTTTTTAATATATTTTAAAATACGATGTTATTTTTACTCAAATAGTGTGTGGAAACACATTCTTCCTAAACAAACACTCTAGCCTGTATAAAAAGATAAGCAATCCAACTACCATACCTCAGAGGCCTCTCCTTGCAAATGTCACACACACTTTCAATCTGTGTGTTTGCCCATATAAGTTCTACTTTCAGTGTCTAGAAAAACTAAGTATGTTGTGCAATTGGAAATGAAAGAAACAATCAAACTCAACCGCTTGGTATTTGTTTGCTAAAAATAACCTCATATAAGTTCACAAGAGTCATCATATCGCTCAACTGAACAAACGCTAAACAACGAAGGCACAAGTAATTGCCATCAAAAATGCAACAAATATAAATAAACATGTCCCAGTTCCACTACAGGCGACATATGACATGCTCCTCTGTCAGAGAAATATTTTTGCTCTGATACACAAAGCTTAAACCTACAAGCAGGCAGTGAGAAGTCTTCTTCAATAGCACGGTATGTGGTTGGATGTCCTTGGGCACGAAGTCGAGGTGTTTTAGCATTAATAAGCATGGCTAGAGTCATAAACCACAGGGATTTAGTCAGCTTTCATGCCAATCCTGTAAGTGTAGAACACATTCAGTCAGTAACATAAATACAAAATGGGTGAGTGTATATGTGTACGTGAGTGCGTGTGTGATTCAAGTATCTTAGGAAATTGCACCATGACATTTGACCAGCTGGCATATTTACAGGCATGGATTGCCTCGTGATTCCAAATGTACCCTTACTTAATGATAAGAAACAGGTTGCTGGTGCCACAATAGTAGGAAAAGAAGAGGCTAAAGGCATTCTTCTAATGGCCTAATGTCTAAACAAAGGAAGTGGGAGTGGATAAATATGGGAAGAGAAACAGGTAAATTGGTAAAGGGTAATACTAAAGTCACAAAAAAAATGCCATAAAATTTGGTCCACAAAATGATGTGTCGTGATTATGTTGGTGCTTTTAATTAGAGTGTGGCGGGTCCACAATCTATGCAACCAATAAAATATCATCACCTCATTTTATATCCATCGTTTCATGAACTACTTTTGTGCCCCTAGCATTGCCCATTGGTAAAATGTTTTTCTTAGATAAGGAGGGTTCCTGACAATGCCAATGGAGACAAACCCAATATATGATGACCAAAATACAATCTCAAGCAAAATGCTTAAGGAAAAAACAATAAGCATTCAACAGCTTGTCCAAGATTAGCCTTCCTGGTAAAGATAATTGTTAAAATGCCTGCTAGCTTCCTGGTAAAGATTATCATTTAAGTGCTAAGAGCAGCAGTAATTGAGTCGTGACTGGTAGAAGGTTGAGTCGTACGAAGTATTTTTTTATTCCAGGTAATATTTATGTGATGTTCAATCACAAGCTCAGACATATCTCCTACCAGAATGGACTTGTTGAAGATAAAATGAAGAAACATGTGAAAGTGAAGCTATGAAATAATAATGGACATGGTAGTATATCCTTTCACCATAGTCAATTTGAATGGCATGAATATGAGCAAGTGTCAACTCAAATGATTACTGGACACACAAGTAACCAAAAGCTGTAAAAGAAAATATCAGAGATTTTCATAGCAGATTCTGAAAAAGGACCAGGCTGCAGTTATATCAGTACCCCAAGATAGAATGAAGAAAAGCATGGATACTGGTAAGGAAAAAAGATGATATCTTCAAGCTAAATTCAACATGGTGATATCAGGATTATGACCCTAATGAAGAAGAACTTACATAGTTCTTAAACAGCTGACTTGCCAGATACAGACCCATCCATTACCTCATCACAGTTGTTTAAATTGCCACAAACATTGCACTCAATACAGTAGAAGGACTGGCGCCCGAACCCGATGGAGGCAAAGGAGCTAATGTGCCCAGCAATTGTTTCTATCACACATATACCTTAGGAAGAAATAGCGTGAGGAAAATCGTCTTCTCCTTGAACAGCGCCAGTTTCTGAGCCAGACATATGCTCTTCAGAGTCCTCATCCATAACAGCCATATCATTGTCTTGGTCTTGGTCTTCATCATCCATATCAGCCATCACATCTTGGTCTTCCTCCCCTTCCCGTCTGACCAATTTGCCTCAACCTTGCAGCGGTCACAATCACAGGTGAAGCATAATCATCTTTGAGTCGTCTCTGCCTTTGGGAGTACTTGAGATTGACAGGGAAGTAACTGAGGCAGATCTCTCTGCGCGCAGGAACATCATGGATCAACCGAACAACAATTTTGGTATTATTAGTATCATGGTGGTCGAGATAGTCAAACCTGCAGGCGTTAGGGAGGCAGTCGTGGTTGAAAAAAGAGGCAAGGGGATAGATGCCATAAGCTCTGACAGACCTCTCCTTAGATGGAGAAAAAGGCTCCATCAAGCCAAAGGCATTTAGCTTGTCCTTAGACAGTAGAAGCGCCGTTAATTCCAAGGAAAATCCAGGGGGTGAGGAGGAGAAACAGACAAGAGAGCAGTGAATGGAGGGATATATCAGGGTGCTGGGGAGGGGAGGAACCCTGTCC
>JAOWBW010001780.1:0-113109 GCA_026119855.1 Campanula takesimana
TATTGAGAATAAGAAATTTTCTATTTATTTAAATGATGTGCTTTATGTATTGCTAATTCATTTAATGCCTTTATATCTCTGGATGTCAAGAATGAAAATAATGTCTATCATGTAAATAAGAAATCTAAACCTAATGATGTAAATCATACTTATTTGTGGCATTGCCGTCTTGGTCATATTAATGAGAAGCGTATCTCAAAACTCCATGGGGACGGACTTTTGGGTTCATTGTGACTTAGAGTCATATGATACTTGTGAGTCGTGTCTTCTTGGAAAAATGACTAAGACAATTTTTACCAAGTTGGGTGAAAGGGCAAGCGACTTATTGGGGTTGATACATTCCGATGTATGTGGACCATTAAGTAGCAATGCTAGGGGAGGATTTCAATACTTCATAACCTTCACTGATGATTATAGTAGATTTGAGTATGTTTACCTAATGAAACATAAAAGTGAAGCATTTGAGATATTTAGAATATTTCAAAATGAAGTAGAAAAACAACTTGGCAAAAGTATAAAGGCACTTCGATCAGATCGAGGTGGTGAATACTTAAGTCAAGAATTTGATGATCATCTAAAGAATTGTGGAATAGTTTCACAATTGACTCCGCTCGGAACACCACAATGGAATGGTGTGTCTGAGAGGAGAAATCGGACTTTGTTAGACATGGTTCGATCAATGATGAGTCAAGTTGATCTTCCAATATCCTTTTGGGGTTACGCCCTAGAAACCGCTGCTTTCACATTAAATCAAGTTCCAACTAAATCGGTTCCAAAGACTCCATATGAGATGTGGAGTGGAAAGAAACCCAGTGTATCTTTCATGAGGATTTGGGGTTGCGAAGTTTATGTCAAGAGACTTATCTCTGAAAAACTAGCACACAAATCTGATAAATGTATTTTCGTGGGATATCCTAAGGAAACTAAAGGATATTACTTTTACAACCGAAAGGACAACAAAGTGTTTGTTGCCCGAACTGGTGTCTTTCTAGAGGAACAGTTTCTCTCCAAAGAAATCAGTGGGAGTAAAATAAACCTTGAAGAAATTCGAGACCCAGAAAATAACATTGAACCAATAGTGGAACAAGAACAAGGACCACAAGGAGTTGTGGAACCTGTTCAAAGTACACAAGCAACTCGCAGATCTAGTAGGTTACGATCCGAGCCCGAGAGATATGGATTTCTCGTAACGGATAGTAATGAGGTAGAAATCATTGAGAATGATGAACCGTCAACCTACCAAGAGGCGATGTCTTCTCCTGATTCGGACAAGTGGCTTGGAGCCATGGAATCCGAATTGCAATCCATGCAAGACAATCAAGTTTGGAATTTGATTGATGCGCCCGAAGGTGTAAAAACCATAGGATGCAAATGGGTCTTCAAGAAGAAGACAGACATGGATGGGAAGGTGCATACTTACAAAGCTAGGCTTGTAGCGAAAGGTTATAGGCAAGTTCATGGTATTGACTATGATGAGACCTTTTCACCCGTAGCAATGATCAAGTCTATAAGAATTTTGCTTGCCATTGCCGCATATCATGACTATGAAATATGGCAGATGGACGTCAAAACCGCTTTCCTGAATGGAAAACTCCAAGAGGATGTGTATATGACACAACCAGAAGGTTTTGAACAAAATTCTAAGGTATGCAAATTGCAGAGATCCATCTATGGATTGAAGCAAGCTTCTAGGAGTTGGAATCTCCGTTTTGATGAATCGGTCAAAGAGTTTGGTTTCATCAAGAACGAAGATGAGCCTTGTGTATACAAGAAGATTAGTGGGAGCATAGTGCTATTCCTTGTTTTATACGTGGATGACATATTACTCATTGGAAACGACATTCCTACACTTCAGTCTGTGAAGACTTGGTTAGGAAAGTGTTTTGCAATGAAAGATATGGGTGAAGCCGCATATATACTTGGCATTAAGATCTATAGAGATAGATCAAGGAGGCTACTTGGTTTAAGCCAAAGTACATACATTGACAAGGCCATTAGAAGATTCCGTATGGAAAATTCTAAGAGAGGCACCTTGCCCGTGTTACATGGAGTTTCTCTAAGCAAGACTCAATGTCCTAAGACAAATGATGAGCGTGAGAAAATGAATGATGTTCCATATGCTTCGGCAATTGGGTCCATCATGTATGCCATGATTTGTACTAGGCCGGATGTATCTTATGCTTTGAGCATGACAAGTAGATACCAATCCGACCCTGGCGAAAATCACTGGATAGCTGTAAAAGCGATTCTTAAGTACTTAAGAAGGACTAAAGACTCGTTTTGGTCTATGGAGGAATGGAAGATGATCTCGTTGTAAATGCTTACACGGATGCAAGCTTCCAAACCGACAAAGATGATAGCCGATCGCAATCGGGTTTTGTGTTTATGTTAAATGGTGGAGCTGTAAGCTGGAAGAGTTCCAAGCAAAGTACAACCGCTGATTCTACAACAGAAGCTGAGTATATTGCTGCATCGGATGCTGCAAAGGAAGCTGTTTGGATTAAGAAGTTCATAACTGAACTTGAAGTGGTTCCTAGTATTGCTAATCCAATAGACCTTTATTGCGACAATAATGGTGCTATTGCTCAAGCAAAGGAACCAAGAGCACATCAGAAATCCAAACACATACTTAGGTGTTTTCATATCATTCGAGAGATCGTTGATAGGGGAGACGTAAATATATGCAGGGTACTACTGATGACAATGTTGCGGACCCGCTAACAAAGGGACTTCCACAAGCTAAACATGATGGTCATGTTAGGTCCATGGGTATTAGATACATGGGAGATTGGGCCTAGGGAAAGTGGGAGATTGTTGGTAGTGGTGCCCTAGGCACGTTTAATAAACGTTGTAATTGTTATCATTTATTTCATATCAATAAAGAGATGTTTGATTATTATTGTTGTTCATGTTTACTTATAATAATCTCCGTCCCTAGTACTTGTTAAGCACTAGTATAAAGGCTAAATGATCATAGGATGATCATGTTAGATTTATGGGTACTTGTTTGGAACAAGGTACTGGACATGACCCGCTCTATGAGATTTATGTCATGGTCTATGTCATACATATATCTCATATTAGTTATGTCATTTGAATCCTTAGACATGAAGTTATTATAGTCTTCCACTTGATGAACATTATGTTTGACATATTCAAACGCTACTTTTAACCGAGTGGTTATAAAGGGTATGATTGGCATAATCGGATTCACGTAGGGAAGAATAATAAGCTAAATGGATTTGTCCCTCTTCGGAGAGATATCAAGCTTGGGCCTCTCGTAGGAATGATGTTGATGAAATGTTCGGCCGGACTCAAATGAATTGATTGGATCAATGTCATTTGGATTATCAACATATTCGGAATCGAGAAAGTATTGAACAAAACAAGTTGACTCTTTGACCATGACTTATGTTCAATGATATCGTGGACAAAAGGATTATGACATATTCTAAGAGGAATGCGAACTTGTATCTAGTTATACTATTTGGGTAGGTATGACGGTTTGCTAGAACCTAATCATATCTTATGGGATCATGTTTGAGCCCATTGCCAACTTAGTATAATCCTAGAGGGTCACACACAATAGAACGAATCTTTAAAAGGACTACATTGGAATTTTGGAAATTCTGGACATCCTGGGAAGTGGGCGACCGCACAGTATGGACTGGGCGGCCGCACAATTATCTTAGTTTTGTACCAGTTTTGCTTCAGATAGTTGTGCGACCGCACAGAGGGTTTTGGGCGGCCGCACAGTGCTGTCGGGTGGCAGATTCCTAATTTGATTAGGAAACGAATTTTGGACGGATTTTGACACAAGTTTCCTATTTGGAATAGGTCATACTTGTGTATAAAAGACCAAATTCGGCCAGCACTCAAAGCCAATGATTTAGTGAGTCTCAAAGAGTTTGAGAGAGGGTTTATTTTGTTCTAAGACATTCTTGATTGAAGAACAAAATAATACACAAAATAAATTCCATATAGTTCTTTTGATTGTGAAAAAGTGTTTCACAATTTGGTCTAGCAACCAAGATCAAAGAAGCTCCTTTGATATTCGTTCGAAGTGTGGATACCGCTAGAGGGTGAAAATCATCATCTTCAAGGTTCGTGTTCAAGCTTTGTGATCGTGATCAAGTCTTCAAACCTCCACCAAAGACCAAGAGAATTTGATAGCCATCAAGGGTTAGTTTACTCCTTTATTCTTATGTTGTATTTGATTTAATCGTATGAACGGATCCATGGCTTTGGGTTTCAAAATTTTAAATGCTAAATTCCGCTGCGCATGTTTGATCGAAACCCAACAAACACAACACAATTCAGTTCAATCAATCTACAATGAGTAAACAAGCAAATAGTGAGTAAAGATAATAACTTGAAAGTAAATGACAAGATAATCACACAAGCTATTTGGAGAGGTTCGATCAATGAAATATCTACGTCCTCTACCAAGATGGTTAGTCTTGGATTTCTAATGGAGATCTTATATAATGAGTGAGTGTTACAAATTACAACTTTTGAGCTTCTACACTAACTCAAGATCTAATATTCTATGAATGAACAAATCCAAAACAATAACCGGTGTATCTCTAAAAGATGGATCTAAGTGATCAAACTTAAAGAGGTGCGTGTGTGAATTTAGTATCAAGGCTCTTTAGATCTTTATGATTTAGAGCACAATGAAACTAAAGTGTTATAGCTTGAAGATCTGGGCTAAGGATGAAGGTATGAAGATGTTCTTGAGAAATTCTGGAAAAACGAAGGCAATCTTCAAATCTTCAACAAATGCTTTGAGAGAGAAATTCTTGAAATTCTTAGCAAAACTCAGCAACTTCAAAATGTTGAAGTTATGGGGTATTTATAGTGAACTTCAAAAAACTAGCCGTTGGAAATCCTTGTGGATAAGATGTGCTGTCGCTCGTTGATTGGAGCATGCATATATTATGACCATTTTGACACTCAACATAAATGTGACCGTTGAGGACACGTGTCAACAGATTAGACGCATGTGCATCTTTTAACCACCGTTGGATCATTGGCGTAATTTGAATTCTCTTCAAGTCTTTGAATCTTCAATAAATCACTGAGTGTTGAATAAACACTTTGAGGCGCATTTGAGCCAAGAGGCGCATTGAGCCAAGAGGCACACAGTAAGTGTGCGCTTAAATCAAGGGGCGCATAGGCGCGTAGCATAGCTAGGAATAAATCTTAGTGTGCGCGCTATGAAAGGCGCATGGCGTTAATGAAGAGAGGCGCATGGCGCGAATGAAGAGAGGCGCATGGCGCGTGGCGCAGGAGGCGCATATGCGCGGCTCAAACTCACTGAGTGATTTTTCTTGAATCTTGATCTTCTTGCCCTATTTCTAAGCCTATTCTATAACAATGGACTACTTAAAAAATTGAAGTATAAATACTTCTTACATGTGGGTCTAAAGTCCATGAAATAAAACTTAGGTGATGGATCAATCAAATCTAATAAATCCTATTACATTAAAACTGAGATATATGTGGGCATACCCAACAGTCAACGGGACCCACCAATGGGACCCACTCAAAGTTGACCATTTCAAGCCAAATTTCCAACAATCCCCCACAAATCCATGTTGATAAGACTAGTAGAGATTATCCATGTCGTGCTTTCAGTAGATGGTGTCTCCCGACTTGAACCCCTACCTAAGCTAGTCAACGCAAACCCCCACAGGACCAGATGAACGGGTGTGTTGAATCTGATTCCTTTGAGTGTAGGAGCCTTTGTTGGTAGGAACACGACAAAGGCTATGACAGCAGCCTCTATCATTATGTTTGACGCGTATAAGCCATACGTCCTTATCCTCTATCATTAGTTCTTTCGAGGAATAACCTATTTCCTCTAATTGCGGCTAACAATAACACTTATTTAGTTGGGCATCTCCAAAGATGTACTGCTACCATCTTGTCTAAAAGACTTGATCCCATTCAAAGCCTAAAGCTTTTACTAAACTTGCAGTAATGAACACCTTTCAGGCTATTCAGGGGACAGATACAGACATGTAACATGTCAATCTGTTTTAGGTGTTCCAATCCACCCTACGGCTTTTTACTACCACATTGAACCTTCTTTGTGGGATCTCTACTCAGATAGGTTGGGTTCCTACCGCATGTGAATTAGACGGGGTTCAGTCCCATCCCCAACCTGGATTTTTGAACTAAGACTACATCGAGTCCCTTAGTTAAAGGATCAGCTGTGTTATCCTTGGTACCAACATAATCTACAGCTATCACCTTTCGAGACACAAGATCCCTTAAAGATTTTAATCTTATTTGGATGTGTCTCCTTGTTTTGCAGTTAAACTTGACACTTTTAAGTTTCTCAATTGTGGCAGTATTGTCACAATGTACAGAGATCACAGGAATAGGCTTGCTGACTATAGGCAACTCAGACATAAGTCCTTGAAGCCATTCAGCCTCCAATCCAGTAGTGTCAAGAGCAACTAGCTCGGTTTCGAAAGTAGACCGAGACAACAGGGTTTGTTTTGTAGACCTCCAAGCAACTGCAGCTCCGCCTAAGGTAAAAACATACCCAGTACAGCCATAACTCCCAGAGTTAGTGGCAATCCAGCTAGCATCACTGTACCCTTCGAGTACAGCAGGAAATCTCCCATAATGCAGCCCAAGGGAAATGGTTCCCTTCAAGTACCGAAGTACTCTACCTAGAGCTTCCCAATGAGTTCTATTCGGACACTTAGTGTATCTAGCCAACCTCGTAACTGCGTAGGAAATATCCGGTCGAGTACAGTTAGCAAGATACATTAAGCTCCCAATTATCTGAGAATATTTCAACTGAGCCACGGGTACTCCATTCTCATTCTTAGCAAGTGCCAAAGAAGGACTAAATAGAGTATTGACGATTTTACCATCCTTATAACCAAACTTCTCAACTACACTCTGAGTATAATGAGATTGTGAGATGGTTATGCCTTTAGTTGACCGAGTCAACTTAAGGCCAAGAATCACGTCAGCTACTCCCATATCCTTCATTTCAAACTTACTTTTCAAGAATGATTTAGTTTCACCGATTATTCTCATATTATTTCCAAATAACAGAATGTCATCAACATATAGGCACAAGACAATACAACTATCACCTTTACTCATAGAATAGACACACTTGTCAAATTCATTAGTAATAAAGCCAAACGATGAGACGATTTTATCAAACTTCTCCTGCCACTGCTTTGGGGCTTGTTTCAATCCGTAAAGGGATTTAACAAGTTTGCAGACCTTTCTTTCATTGCCAGATGCTATAAATCCTTCAGGCTGATCCATATAGATCTCCTCCTCAAGATCGCCATGAAGAAAGGCCGTCTTCACATCCATTTAATGGATATGGAGATCATATACAGAATCCAATGCTATAAGCATACGGATTGTAGTCATCCTAGCAACTGGTGAATAGGTATCGAAAAAGTCTATTCCCTCCATCTGCTTAAACCCTTTAGCAACTAATCTAGCCTTAAACTTATCAACGGTTCCATCAGGTTTCAGTTTCCTCTTAAAAACCCACTTGCATCCAATTGCTTTGCAACCAGGAGGAAGTTCAACTAATTCCCATGTCCCATTTGAGACAATAGAATCAATTTCACTTTTAACGGCATCCTTCCATTGCTTAGCATCAGGAGATTCCATAGCTTCTTTGAAGGTATTAGGGTCACCCTCGATATTGTAAGTGATGTAATCACTTCCAAAATCCTTGGTAACCCTAGCCCGTTTACTCCTTCTTGGTTCATCCTCATCATCAGATAAAGAACCAATTGGATCTGCCCCTACGTTTGTCATCTCTTCCACTTGAGATGGAATTGAATTAGACGTGGTATTTGACTCTTTGGGGAGTCTGGTTTTCATGGGAAACACATCTTCAAAAAATGTTGCATCACGTAACTCAACAATTGAGTTAACATCTATGCCAGAAATTTCAGATTTGATAATCAGAAATCTCAATGCATAACATGTTTCAGAATATCCTATAAAGATAGCATCAACAGTTTTAGGACCAAGCTTCTTTCTCTTGTGTTCAGGGATAAGTACCTTTGCAAGGCACCCCCACACTTTCAAGTATTTCAAGTTGGTCTTTCTACCTCTCCAAAGTTCAAACGAACTTTCATTTCTATGTTTAGGAGGAACTCTATTCAGAATATGGCAAGCCGTATTCAAAGCTTCTCCCCACATATACTTAGGTAGTCCAGAACTTATAAGTAGGCTGTTAATCATATCTTTAAAGGTTCTATTCTTACGTTCATCAACACCATTAGATTGAGGTGTGTAAGGGGGAGTCTCTTCATGCACTATGCCGTTTTCTTGGCAATAATGCATAAACGGATTAGACTCATATTCGCCACCTCTATATGATCTTAACCGTTTAAGTTTCTTACCAGTTTGTTTTTCAGCTTCATTTTTAAATATAATAAACTTTTCAAGTGCTTCGTCTTTTCCATTCAACAAGGGTGAATTCTATTTACAAGGCACCACTGTGTACAAGGCATGATAATGCCAAAAATACCCTTACAGAATAAATAAAAACAATTTGTGTCCAGTTTGGTTTATAAACTCGAGATATTTAACAACATTCTCTTGCCAAGATTCAACGATAAGTAGCAATACCCAGTATAAATTACTTAATCTCAAATATTTGTATTTTCTTGCAGCAAATTGAAGCACTATACCCGACATAGCCGTCCAAGAAAGTAGACAAATTACAATCGATATGTAAAATTAACAGAAATTTACAGATCCTTGACAAACAATTCGAACCACTATCAAAGATTTTTTGCGAAATTAACCTCTCGTCTTCAATCAGATCTGAAAAATTAACCCACCCAAAATGGCTGTCGCGTTTCGGATGACAAGGAGAAAGGAGGTAGGCCTAGGGAGATTCGTCAGAGATGGTGAAGACGGGTGTGGTCGGTTAGGGGTTTTTCGGAGAGGATGAGAGTGAACGGGGAAGATAGGGATATGGGTCGGCGATTAAGGGCGGCGGTGGGTACGGCGCCGGACTTTCCATCGACGGTGGGGAGCTTCTTCGACATTTTTTCTGGCGAGTGGTGAAGTGGTGGTGCTCACTGCTCAGGTCGCGGGAGAGAAATGAAGGGTTTTTTTTTTTTTTTAAATGAATGGAATTGGGTATTTTGTAAGTATATATATGAGGATATTATAGTCAATTACTCGTAACTTGTATTTTGTAAGCCTTGCAAATATGTATACCCTTCAACAAGTAGACATAACAATATCTACTACAGTCATCAATAAAAGTAATAAAGTATTTCTTCTTATCTTTGGTCAACAAGCCATTAAACTCGCAAATGTCGGTGTGAACTAAATCAAGTATTTTAGAATCTCGATTAACTGAATGAAAAGGCCTTTTAACAGATTTAGCTTCAACACAAACATGACATTTAGAATTTTTATCAATAGCATGGTTAGGAACAATATCCAAATTCATCATCTTTTTAACAGATTTAAAATTAATGTGTCCCAAACGACCATGCCAAACATTTGAAGATTCAATGGAATAAGAAACCGGGTAATCAATAAAACTATCATTAATAAAATGAGTACCAAAATTACTCTCAACTCTAACTTTAAATAAACCATCTGAAGCATAACCTTTTCCTATAAAACTACCAGAATCCAAAATAATAACCTTATTACACTTAAATGAAAACTCAAATCCTTCTCTAACTAAACAAGAACCACTAATGATATTAGGACGAATGTCAGAAATGTGATGCACATGTTGCAAGGTCAGAATGCGCCCATTAGGAAACTTCAGGTCCACGCGTCCAGTCCCAAGCACCTTTGCAGCACTAGAATTCCCTATCGTCACTAATCTACCACGTTCAGGCTGGTAAGACACAAATAGCAATTTATCAGCACAAACGTGCACATTTGCCCCAGTATCTACCAACCACTCGTTGGGTTCATAAGCAGTAAAGATTTCAGGATTAGAAGTTACATACTTGGTAATCTCGCTGGTAATAGCATCAACTTCAGGCTGAAGTGTATCATCAACAGGATCATCATCAGATGGTCCAATGACCATGTTCGCCTGAGCTTGATCAGCAGAACCTTGCGCCACTTTTCCGTTCTTGGGACAGTCCCTAGAAAAGTGTCCAACTGTTCCACAATTCCAGCAGGTTTTGTTCGCTTTTGGCTTTTTCTGGATGTTCTTCTTAGGTTTCAGCTTATCATTATTATTATCCTTAGAGCCAATTTTCTCGAATTTCCTTTTGTTCTTATTTGCAGTTATCACATTGGCTTTAGCCTCCACAGGTACACTAACACCGTTACTATGGTGCACTTCCTGGATCGACATTGAGGAACATAAAAGGAAGATGGAATTGTTAGGCGCTGGGAAGCAAGTTAGGCAACCACAACGTGGTGAGAGTAGAGGAAATCAAGGTGGATCTTCACAATTCAAAGGGTCTTCTCAAAGACAGTCAGGTAACAGAAATCAAAGTAATACTTCAGGGAGTCAAAGTAGAGGAGTTTGTAATTATTGTCAGAAAGAAGGGCATTCAGAAGAGAGATGTTGGAAGAAGCAGGGCAAGTGTTTGAACTGTGGTCAGTTAGGACATTTTCAGAGGGATTGCCCTAAGTATAGGATGCAAGCATCGGGAAGTGTGGTTGGGTCCTCTCAGGGTCAGAAGAGGGATTCCTCAGGCAAGCCTAAGGTTCAGGGTCGTGTCTTTGCTATTTCTCAGCAACAGGCTTCGGAGTCCTCTAATGTGATAGGAGGTATTATTTCTGTGTCTAGTTTGAGGGCACGTACACTTATAGAACCTGGCTCATCGCATTCTTATGTGTCTGTGCATTTTGCTTCTCGATTGCATATGTCTTCTGAATATCTACCTTATGTGTTAGAGGTGTCAACTCCTATAGGGGAGTGTTTGGTGACCAATGAGGTGTTACATTCTTGTGATGTGCATATACGTGAGCATGTTTTACCTACTGATTTAGTTATCTTACCATTACAAGATTTTGATGTTATCTTGGGTATGGATTGGTTGGGTAAATATCATGCGTCTGTTGATTGTGCTAATAAAGTGGTCACATTTTCTATCCCAAATGTTCCTAAATTTTCTTTTGAAACTGTTCCTTGGGGTAGAGAGTTTAGAATTATTTCTTATATGAAGGCTAGAAAGTTGTTGAATCGGGGTTGTGCGGGGTATTTGGCTAGTGTTCTTGATACTACTAAAAGGGTTCCTGATATTGGGGATGTGCCTATTGTTAAAGAATTTTCAGATGTATTTTCTTCTGAGTATGCTATGCCTCCTGACCGGGAAATAGAGTTCTGTATTGACTTACTTCCAGGTACGGCTCCTATATCTGAGGCACCTTACAGAATGGCCCCAGCTGAATTGAAAGAATTGAAGGTTCAGTTGCAAGAGTTACTTGATCGAGGATTCATTCGTCCTAGTGTATCCCCGTGGGGAGCTCCAGTATTGTTTGTTAAAAAGAAAGATGGGTCCTTGAGGCTGTGTATTGACTACAGAAAGCTGAATCAGGTAACTATAAAGAATAAATATCCGCTTCCTCATATTGATGATTTATTTGATCAACTTCAAGGGTCAGTTGTCTTTTCAAAACTTGACTTGAGGAGTGGGTACCATCAGTTGAAAATCTGTTCTGAAGACATTTCTAAAACTGCTTTTCGTAGTAGATATGGCCATTATGAGTTTCTGGTTATGCCTTTCGGGTTGACTAATGCTCCGGCTGTTTTTATGGATATGATGAACAGAGTCTTTAAACCTTATCTTGATACCTTCGTGGTTGTATTTATTGATGATATTCTGGTTTATTCCAAGTCCCGGGAGGAGCATGAACAACATTTGCGAATGGTTTTATCTATTCTTCGTGAGAAACAGTTGTTTGCTAAATTCAGTAAATGTGCTTTTTGGCTCAATGAAGTATCTTTTCTTGGGCATGTGATCTCCAATAAAGGTATATCAGTTGATCCATCCAAAGTTGAGGCTATTGTGAATTGGAGGAGGCCAGAATCAGTTACAGAAATTCGAAGTTTCTTGGGGTTAGCTGGGTACTACAGAAGGTTCATTGAGGGGTTTTCTAAGATTGCAACTCCCTTGACTCATTTGACTCGAAAGAATATTCCTTATGTATGGGATGAAAAATGTCAAGCTAGTTTTGAAGAATTGAAGAAAAGATTGACTACAGCTCCTATTCTCGCTCTACCTAATGGTAATGATGATTTGGTAATCTATAGTGATGCTTCTAAAGAAGGCCTCGGGTGTGTATTAATGCAGAATGGAAGGGTTATTGCATATGCTTCGAGGAAGTTAACTCCAAGTGAGCAGAATTATCCTACCCATGACATGGAGCTTGCAGCTATTGTCTTTGTATTACACAAGTGGAAACATTATCTCTATGGAGCAAAGTTTGAGATTTTCACAGATCATCAGAGTTTGAAGTATCTTTTCTCCCAGAAAGAGTTGAATAATAGACAACGAAGATGGATGGAGCTGTTGAAGGATTATGATTGTACAATTTCCTATCATCCGGGCAAGGCAAATGTGGTAGCTGATGCGATTAGCCGGAAGTCTTATGTAGCTTCATTAATGGTGCGGGAATGGAAGATGTTGGAGGATGCTCGAGATTGGAGTCCTTATGAATCAAAGCATGGAGCTATTTTTGCGAACATTCGAGTATTTCCAACTTTAGTTCAACAAATAAAGGAAGCTCAGAAGGATGACCCGGAATTGGTAAAGATTATGGATAAAATCAAGGAAGGTAAATTTGAGGATTTCTCACTCAGTTCTGAAGGAGTATTGACTTTCAGAGGTCGATTGTGTGTGCCTAATGTTGATGGGGTTAAACGCCAAGTTCTTGATGAAGGCCATAAATCAAGGTATACTATTCATCCCGGGAGTACTAAAATGTATCAGAATTTGAAGCAATACTTTTGGTGGAATAATATGAAGAGAGAGATAGCGGATTATGTATCCAAGTGCTTAACATGTCAACAAGTTAAAGCGGAACATCAAAGGCCTGCAGGATTGCTTCAACCGTTAGAGATTCCGGAATGGAAGTGGGAACATGTTACTATGGATTTTGTGACAGGGTTACCTCGTACTCGAAGAAGGTTTGATGCGGTTTGGGTGATTGTTGATAGATTGACAAAGTCTTCTCATTTTCTACCTATTGAGATCGGTTATTCTATGGAAAAGCTTGCAACCTTGTACATTAATGAGATCGTGAGGTTACATGGAGTTCCAGTGAGCATTGTATCTGATCGTGACCCTAGATTCACATCTCGGTTTTGGCAAGCGTTTCAGAAGGCTTTGGGTTCAGAGTTGAGATTTAGTACATCTTTTCATCCTCAAACAGATGGCCAGTCCGAGAGAACTATCCAGATTCTTGAGGATATGTTGAGGGCTTGCTCAGTTGATTTTTCAGATTCGTGGGATATTCATTTGCCTCTCGTAGAGTTTGCTTATAATAACAGTTTTCAGTCCAGTATTGGGATGGCTCCTTATGAAGCCTTGTATGGAAGGAAATGTCGATCTCCTATCTGTTGGGATGAAGTGGGAGAAGCCCAGATTTGGGGTGTTCAGATGGTTAATGATTCAGTTGAGAATGTTAAACTTATTCGAGATCGTTTGAGTACTGCCCAGAGTAGACAGAAAAGCTACGCTGATCATCGGAGGCGAGACCTTGAGTTCGAAAAAGGTGACTTTGTGTTTTTGAAGGTTTCCCCTAAGGTTGGTATTCGAAGATATGGGAAGAAAGGCAAGCTTGCTCCGAGGTATATTGGTCCATTTGAGATTCTTGGAAGAGTGGGGGATCGAGCTTATCGTCTTGCATTACCTCCTTCTCTTGATAAGATCCATAATGTGTTTCATATCTCTATGCTTCGGAAGTATGTGTATGATTCTTCTCATGTTTTATCTGAGGTTCCCGAGGATATTGAGCCGAGTATGTCTTATGAGGAACATCCGGTCCAAGTCATTGATTCGAAGGTGCAAGAATTGAGAAACAAAAGTATCCCTCTTGTTCGAGTTGTGTGGAGGAATCACAATGTGGAGGAATCGACTTGGGAACTTCGGGAGGAGATTGAGAGGAAGTACCCTTGGTTGTTTGAGGGCCTCGGTAAGTAACCCTAAAATTCGGGACGAATTTTTCTTTAAGGGGGAGTGATTGTAGCGACTCCAAAACCCGTTCCTATTTATTTTCTATTTTTGGGGATTTTTATTTGACTTATGTGTGCATTTTATGTGTTGCATCATATTTTATGATTTGCACATCTTATTTGATTATTTGTGTTATTTACTTAGTTAGTAAAAATAATGATTAAAGGAGTTAAATGATTAAGTTGAAACTTTAGGGTCCTAGTTGAAATTATAAGTTTAGGGGCTAAAGTGTTAACCTTGAAAGTTGGGTGACCATTTTGTAAAAAAAGGTTAAAGATATTTAAGGAAACTTATCCCTTCTTCCTTCTCTGTGTTTACAAATTCATCAGCAACAATTCTCTCGTTCTGTTCCTAGGTTAAAGAAAAAAGGTAAGTTCAACCCATTTCGATTTAATTCTTTTTATTTACTTACCCGTTTTAAAAACTAATTATATAAAAATGATCAGGGCATCGAGTAGGTCATTTCTAGCCGAACAAAACTTATTTCAGCGATACTTTTTCCGGAACTAAGTAAGTTACTAATTCCCCTTTAAATGTTAAAATAGTCATATATGCTATATATGATACTCCTACTGGTTAATTTTGTGTTTTGGGTAATATTTGCTATACTTGTAATTTTGGGACAAAGGGAGTATATGGAGATTGTTTTAGCTGAGTATGGGATTGGTTTGGACTCAAATTGAACTTTAATGAAAGTTACTTAAGTTGTGTAGCATATATGTGTTATACTTGTGGGACGGAAGGAGTAAAAATGAACTAAGGAAGAATCTGGGATTTGGCCCAAATATAGGAGGAGGCGCGCGCACCATATATAATGAGGCGCACACATCCATTGTCACCAACTTAGGCAAAAATTGACTGGAGTGGGAGGCGTGCGCATCCTCTTTGGATGAGGCGCGCGCACCCTTAAGTGAACCAAAATTAGTGAGGTTCCGGTCCTGGGAGGCGCGCGCACCCTATGGGGTGAGGCGTGCGCATCCCCCCTGTTTCCAAGGTTTGATAGTTTGTGTTATATGGGGTATAAGAGAACAAGTGTGTATGTGATCCTTGGGGTGGCTCATGACTTAAACATGAATGTGTATGACTTTCATGTCGTTGATGGAAAAGATTTGGTTGTGACTAAATGTCCTTATTATGGACTCTTCATGTGAAATCTTTCGTGTGCATCTTGTGATGTTTTGGCTTAATTCCTTCTTGGATTAAATGCCCCGGGTTGTGTTTAGCAAGTATTCATTACTGTGCTTCTTATTAAAAGTCGAGCTGGTCTTGTTGTGGAGTCAGCCAATGGAAGAATTATAGTGGTACAGGTAAGTCCACTATAAGGTTTTCCGTTGGAGCTTGTGAGTCAGGCGGTGGGAGAATTATAGTGGCACACAAGCCAAGTTCACTATAAGATGTCCACTGTGCCTTCTAGTTTCCCCAGTCCAGATTGGCCTTGGATGGGATGAATTGCTCCCTTTGGTGAGTATTTGGGTTATGACTTTGTGTCATATTTCCCTCTCTGGTTACTTGGTTCTATTGGTTATGGTTTGGTTTTCGGGATCCCGACGGCTTCAGCTATTTATGCTGCTCAGATGGTTTTCTCTGATGGGTTTCTCAGTTGGTATTCTCATCAGTTATTGTTATTGGTTAAACCTTGGCTTTGGTATCCACCGGAGTGTGGGCAATGTGATATAAGTGATATATGAGTTGATGTTATATGCTATATGCTTACTTGTTGATATTGTTTCTTTATGATCATCATATCAGCATGTAACGTAGTTGCATTTTAGTAGCTTACTGAGATTTATTCTCACCCTTATTTGTTTACTGTTTTAGATAAAAGCGAGTCCAGGGGATAGGACACTTGGCACGGGAGGACGTTTGTTTGGTAAGAGTTGGGACTTGTTTTGTTGAAGGTTACATTATGTAAATGTAAACCCTTTGGGTAGAGTACCCGTACTTTCTTATGGTTCCATCTATTTTGGTAAAAGTTGATGTATGTACATTTGTTTAAAAGTTTGTAAGCCTTCGGGGCTAAGTACTTCCGCTGTGAAAGTGTTTGTAAAAGTTTGTTTCAAGTTAAGTGAAGTCTTTGAACTTCAAGTGTGTTTTGGTGCCACCTTTTAAAAGGACATTTCAAAAAAATTTCTAAAAGGTTTCATAACGTCTTCCATTCGTGTCCCGAGCGTGGGGCCAAGTAGGACCACGGGTACGGGGCGCGACAGTTGGTATCAGAGCTAGGTTGTAGATGGTCTAGAATGACTAAATGACCTAGGAGGGTAGTAGAGTATAGAGTGAGTAACGTTGAGTGTTTGATGCAGGTATTCATTAAAAATGGGTGAAACTGACGGAGATCAGGCCGGCTCTTCGGGGCAAGGGGATGCCAGAGAAGAGGCTCGAATTATGTTTCAGGGAATGTTTGAAGCAGCGATGAAAACTTTAAGTGATCAGAGGCAAGAAAGGGAACAGGTACCACCAAGATATGGCCTAGAACAGTTTCTGAAAATGAAGCCTATGGAGTATGATGGAGAGCCCGATGTATCTAAAACTGAAAGGTGGATTGAATCGATGGAAAAGATCTTTGATGCTTTGAGATGTTCGGAGGAAGATCAAGTCAGGTTTGCTACCTATAAACTGAATGGAGCGGCTGAGCATTGGTGGAAAGCTTTGAAAACCAAATGGGATGAGACTCATGTACCTTACACTTGGGAGAATTTTCTGGGAAAGTTCAAAGAACACTTCATTCCTCGAGTAGATCAAGACAGGAAGGAGATGGAATTTCTTAACTTGGAGCAAGGTTCTATGTCAATTGCTCAGTATTCAGCTAAATTCTCAGAGTTGTCCAGGTATTGTACTCACCTAGTGGCAACCGAGGAGAGGAAGGCTACGAGGTTTGTGAAAGGTTTGAAAACTGTGATTAGAACTCAGCTAGTATCCCATAAGTTGCAAGATTTTTAGGATGCAGTGGATCGAGCTTATCAGGTGGAGCATGACATTGAGGAACATAAAAGGAAGATGGAATTGTTAGGCGCTGGGAAGCAAGTTAGGCAACCACAACGTGGTGAGAGTAGAGGAAATCAAGGTGGATCTTCACAATTCAAAGGGTCTTCTCAAAGACAGTCAGGTAACAGAAATCAAAGTAATACTTCAGGGAGTCAAAGTAGAGGAGTTTGTAATTATTGTCAGAAAGAAGGGCATTCAGAAGAGAGATGTTGGAAGAAGCAGGGCAAGTGTTTGAACTGTGGTCAGTTAGGACATTTTCAGAGGGATTGCCCTAAGTATAGGATGCAAGCATCGGGAAGTGTGGTTGGGTCCTCTCAGGGTCAGAAGAGGGATTCCTCAGGCAAGCCTAAGGTTCAGGGTCGTGTCTTTGCTATTTCTCAGCAACAGGCTTCGGAGTCCTCTAATGTGATAGGAGGTATTATTTCTGTGTCTAGTTTGAGGGCACGTACACTTATAGAACCTGGCTCATCGCATTCTTATGTTTCTGTGCATTTTGCTTCTCGATTGCATATGTCTTCTGAATATCTACCTTATGTGTTAGAGGTGTCAACTCCTATAGGGGAGTGTTTGGTGACCAATGAGGTGTTACATTCTTGTGATGTGCATATACGTGAGCATGTTTTACCTACTGATTTAGTTATCTTACCATTACAAGATTTTGATGTTATCTTGGGTATGGATTGGTTGGGTAAATATCATGCGTCTGTTGATTGTGCTAATAAAGTGGTCACATTTTCTATCCCAAATGTTCCTAAATTTTCTTTTGAAACTGTTCCTTGGGGTAGAGAGTTTAGAATTATTTCTTATATGAAGGCTAGAAAGTTGTTGAATCGGGGTTGTGCGGGGTATTTGGCTAGTGTTCTTGATACTACTAAAAGGGTTCCTGATATTGGGGATGTGCCTATTGTTAAAGAATTTTCAGATGTATTTTCTTCTGAGTATGCTATGCCTCCTGACCGGGAAATAGAGTTCTGTATTGACTTACTTCCAGGTACGGCTCCTATATCTGAGGCACCTTACAGAATGGCCCCAGCTGAATTGAAAGAATTGAAGGTTCAGTTGCAAGAGTTACTTGATCGAGGATTCATTCGTCCTAGTGTATCCCCGTGGGGAGCTCCAGTATTGTTTGTTAAAAAGAAAGATGGGTCCTTGAGGCTGTGTATTGACTACAGAAAGCTGAATCAGGTAACTATAAAGAATAAATATCCGCTTCCTCATATTGATGATTTATTTGATCAACTTCAAGGGTCAGTTGTCTTTTCAAAACTTGACTTGAGGAGTGGGTACCATCAGTTGAAAATCTGTTCTGAAGACATTTCTAAAACTGCTTTTCGTAGTAGATATGGCCATTATGAGTTTCTGGTTATGCCTTTCGGGTTGACTAATGCTCCGGCTGTTTTTATGGATATGATGAACAGAGTCTTTAAACCTTATCTTGATACCTTCGTGGTTGTATTTATTGATGATATTCTGGTTTATTCCAAGTCCCGGGAGGAGCATGAACAACATTTGCGAATGGTTTTATCTATTCTTCGTGAGAAACAGTTGTTTGCTAAATTCAGTAAATGTGCTTTTTGGCTCAATGAAGTATCTTTTCTTGGGCATGTGATCTCCAATAAAGGTATATCAGTTGATCCATCCAAAGTTGAGGCTATTGTGAATTGGAGGAGGCCAGAATCAGTTACAGAAATTCGAAGTTTCTTGGGGTTAGCTGGGTACTACAGAAGGTTCATTGAGGGGTTTTCTAAGATTGCAACTCCCTTGACTCATTTGACTCGAAAGAATATTCCTTATGTATGGGATGAAAAATGTCAAGCTAGTTTTGAAGAATTGAAGAAAAGATTGACTACAGCTCCTATTCTCGCTCTACCTAATGGTAATGATGATTTGGTAATCTATAGTGATGCTTCTAAAGAAGGCCTCGGGTGTGTATTAATGCAGAATGGAAGGGTTATTGCATATGCTTCGAGGAAGTTAACTCCAAGTGAGCAGAATTATCCTACCCATGACATGGAGCTTGCAGCTATTGTCTTTGTATTACACAAGTGGAAACATTATCTCTATGGAGCAAAGTTTGAGATTTTCACAGATCATCAGAGTTTGAAGTATCTTTTCTCCCAGAAAGAGTTGAATAATAGACAACGAAGATGGATGGAGCTGTTGAAGGATTATGATTGTACAATTTCCTATCATCCGGGCAAGGCAAATGTGGTAGCTGATGCGATTAGCCGGAAGTCTTATGTAGCTTCATTAATGGTGCGGGAATGGAAGATGTTGGAGGATGCTCGAGATTGGAGTCCTTATGAATCAAAGCATGGAGCTATTTTTGCGAACATTCGAGTATTTCCAACTTTAGTTCAACAAATAAAGGAAGCTCAGAAGGATGACCCGGAATTGGTAAAGATTATGGATAAAATCAAGGAAGGTAAATTTGAGGATTTCTCACTCAGTTCTGAAGGAGTATTGACTTTCAGAGGTCGATTGTGTGTGCCTAATGTTGATGGGGTTAAACGCCAAGTTCTTGATGAAGGCCATAAATCAAGGTATACTATTCATCCCGGGAGTACTAAAATGTATCAGAATTTGAAGCAATACTTTTGGTGGAATAATATGAAGAGAGAGATAGCGGATTATGTATCCAAGTGCTTAACATGTCAACAAGTTAAAGCGGAACATCAAAGGCCTGCAGGATTGCTTCAACCGTTAGAGATTCCGGAATGGAAGTGGGAACATGTTACTATGGATTTTGTGACAGGGTTACCTCGTACTCGAAGAAGGTTTGATGCGGTTTGGGTGATTGTTGATAGATTGACAAAGTCTTCTCATTTTCTACCTATTGAGATCGGTTATTCTATGGAAAAGCTTGCAACCTTGTACATTAATGAGATCGTGAGGTTACATGGAGTTCCAGTGAGCATTGTATCTGATCGTGACCCTAGATTCACATCTCGGTTTTGGCAAGCGTTTCAGAAGGCTTTGGGTTCAGAGTTGAGATTTAGTACATCTTTTCATCCTCAAACAGATGGCCAGTCCGAGAGAACTATCCAGATTCTTGAGGATATGTTGAGGGCTTGCTCAGTTGATTTTTCAGATTCGTGGGATATTCATTTGCCTCTCGTAGAGTTTGCTTATAATAACAGTTTTCAGTCCAGTATTGGGATGGCTCCTTATGAAGCCTTGTATGGAAGGAAATGTCGATCTCCTATCTGTTGGGATGAAGTGGGAGAAGCCCAGATTTGGGGTGTTCAGATGGTTAATGATTCAGTTGAGAATGTTAAACTTATTCGAGATCGTTTGAGTACTGCCCAGAGTAGACAGAAAAGCTACGCTGATCATCGGAGGCGAGACCTTGAGTTCGAAAAAGGTGACTTTGTGTTTTTGAAGGTTTCCCCTAAGGTTGGTATTCGAAGATATGGGAAGAAAGGCAAGCTTGCTCCGAGGTATATTGGTCCATTTGAGATTCTTGGAAGAGTGGGGGATCGAGCTTATCGTCTTGCATTACCTCCTTCTCTTGATAAGATCCATAATGTGTTTCATATCTCTATGCTTCGGAAGTATGTGTATGATTCTTCTCATGTTTTATCTGAGGTTCCCGAGGATATTGAGCCGAGTATGTCTTATGAGGAACATCCGGTCCAAGTCATTGATTCGAAGGTGCAAGAATTGAGAAACAAAAGTATCCCTCTTGTTCGAGTTGTGTGGAGGAATCACAATTTGGAGGAATCGACTTGGGAACTTCGGGAGGAGATTGAGAGGAAGTACCCTTGGTTGTTTGAGGGCCTCGGTAAGTAACCCTAAAATTCGGGACGAATTTTTCTTTAAGGGGGAGTGATTGTAGCGACTCCAAAACCCGTTCCTATTTATTTTCTATTTTTGGGGATTTTTATTTGACTTATGTGTGCATTTTATGTGTTGCATCATATTTTATGATTTGCACATCTTATTTGATTATTTGTGTTATTTACTTAGTTAGTAAAAATAATGATTAAAGGAGTTAAATGATTAAGTTGAAACTTTAGGGTCCTAGTTGAAATTATAAGTTTAGGGGCTAAAGTGTTAACCTTGAAAGCTGGGTGACCATTTTGTAAAAAAAGGTTAAAGATATTTAAGGAAACTTATCCCTTCTTCCTTCTCTGTGTTTACAAATTCATCAGCAACAATTCTCTCGTTCTGTTCCTAGGTTAAAGAAAAAAGGTAAGTTCAACCCATTTCGATTTAATTCTTTTTATTTACTTACCCGTTTTAAAAACTAATTATATAAAAATGATCAGGGCATCGAGTAGGTCATTTCTAGCCGAACAAAACTTATTTCAGCGATACTTTTTCCGGAACTAAGTAAGTTACTAATTCCCCTTTAAATGTTAAAATAGTCATATATGCTATATATGATACTCCTACTGGTTAATTTTGTGTTTTGGGTAATATTTGCTATACTTGTAATTTTGGGACAAAGGGAGTATATGGAGATTGTTTTAGCTGAGTATGGGATTGGTTTGGACTCAAATTGAACTTTAATGAAAGTTACTTAAGTTGTGTAGCATATATGTGTTATACTTGTGGGACGGAAGGAGTAAAAATGAACTAAGGAAGAATCTGGGATTTGGCCCAAATATAGGAGGAGGCGCGCGCACCATATATAATGAGGCGCACGCATCCATTGTCACCAACTTAGGCAAAAATTGACTGGAGTGGGAGGCGTGCGCATCCTCTTTGGATGAGGCGCGCGCACCCTTAAGTGAACCAAAATTAGTGAGGTTCCGGTCCTGGGAGGCGCGCGCACCCTATGGGGTGAGGCGTGCGCATCCCCCCTGTTTCCAAGGTTTGATAGTTTGTGTTATATGGGGTATAAGAGAACAAGTGTGTATGTGATCCTTGGGGTGGCTCATGACTTAAACATGAATGTGTATGACTTTCATGTCGTTGATGGAAAAGATTTGGTTGTGACTAAATGTCCTTATTATGGACTCTTCATGTGAAATCTTTCGTGTGCATCTTGTGATGTTTTGGCTTAATTCCTTCTTGGATTAAATGCCCCGGGTTGTGTTTAGCAAGTATTCATTACTGTGCTTCTTATTAAAAGTCGAGCTGGTCTTGTTGTGGAGTCAGCCAATGGAAGAATTATAGTGGTACAGGTAAGTCCACTATAAGGTTTTCCGTTGGAGCTTGTGAGTCAGGCGGTGGGAGAATTATAGTGGCACACAAGCCAAGTTCACTATAAGATGTCCACTGTGCCTTCTAGTTTCCCCAGTCCAGATTGGCCTTGGATGGGATGAATTGCTCCCTTTGGTGAGTATTTGGGTTATGACTTTGTGTCATATTTCCCTCTCTGGTTACTTGGTTCTATTGGTTATGGTTTGGTTTTCGGGATCCCGACGGCTTCAGCTATTTATGCTGCTCAGATGGTTTTCTCTGATGGGTTTCTCAGTTGGTATTCTCATCAGTTATTGTTATTGGTTAAACCTTGGCTTTGGTATCCACCGGAGTGTGGGCAATGTGATATAAGTGATATATGAGTTGATGTTATATGCTATATGCTTACTTGTTGATATTGTTTCTTTATGATCATCATATCAGCATGTAACGTAGTTGCATTTTAGTAGCTTACTGAGATTTATTCTCACCCTTATTTGTTTACTGTTTTAGATAAAAGCGAGTCCAGGGGATAGGACACTTGGCACGGGAGGACGTTTGTTTGGTAAGAGTTGGGACTTGTTTTGTTGAAGGTTACATTATGTAAATGTAAACCCTTTGGGGTAGAGTACCCGTACTTTCTTATGGTTCCATCTATTTTGGTAAAAGTTGATGTATGTACATTTGTTTAAAAGTTTGTAAGCCTTCGGGCTAAGTACTTCCGCTGTGAAAGTGTTTGTAAAAGTTTGTTTCAAGTTAAGTGAAGTCTTTGAACTTCAAGTGTGTTTTGGTGCCACCTTTTAAAAGGACATTTCAAAAAAATTTCTAAAAGGTTTCATAACGTCTTCCATTCGTGTCCCGAGCGTGGGGCCAAGTAGGACCACGGGTACGGGGCGCGACAGTTGGTATCAGAGCTAGGTTGTAGATGGTCTAGAATGACTAAATGACCTAGGAGGGTAGTAGAGTATAGAGTGAGTAACGTTGAGTGTTTGATGCAGGTATTCATTAAAAATGGGTGAAACTGACGGAGATCAGGCCGGCTCTTCGGGGCAAGGGGATGCCAGAGAAGAGGCTCGAATTATGTTTCAGGGAATGTTTGAAGCAGCGATGAAAACTTTAAGTGATCAGAGGCAAGAAAGGGAACAGGTACCACCAAGATATGGCCTAGAACAGTTTCTGAAAATGAAGCCTATGGAGTATGATGGAGAGCCCGATGTATCTAAAACTGAAAGGTGGATTGAATCGATGGAAAAGATCTTTGATGCTTTGAGATGTTCGGAGGAAGATCAAGTCAGGTTTGCTACCTATAAACTGAATGGAGCGGCTGAGCATTGGTGGAAAGCTTTGAAAACCAAATGGGATGAGACTCATGTACCTTACACTTGGGAGAATTTTCTGGGAAAGTTCAAAGAACACTTCATTCCTCGAGTAGATCAAGACAGGAAGGAGATGGAATTTCTTAACTTGGAGCAAGGTTCTATGTCAATTGCTCAGTATTCAGCTAAATTCTCAGAGTTGTCCAGGTATTGTACTCACCTAGTGGCAACCGAGGAGAGGAAGGCTACGAGGTTTGTGAAAGGTTTGAAAACTGTGATTAGAACTCAGCTAGTATCCCATAAGTTGCAAGATTTTTAGGATGCAGTGGATCGAGCTTATCAGGTGGAGCATGACATTGAGGAACATAAAAGGAAGATGGAATTGTTAGGCGCTGGGAAGCAAGTTAGGCAACCACAACGTGGTGAGAGTAGAGGAAATCAAGGTGGATCTTCACAATTCAAAGGGTCTTCTCAAAGACAGTCAGGTAACAGAAATCAAAGTAATACTTCAGGGAGTCAAAGTAGAGGAGTTTGTAATTATTGTCAGAAAGAAGGGCATTCAGAAGAGAGATGTTGGAAGAAGCAGGGCAAGTGTTTGAACTGTGGTCAGTTAGGACATTTTCAGAGGGATTGCCCTAAGTATAGGATGCAAGCATCGGGAAGTGTGGTTGGGTCCTCTCAGGGTCAGAAGAGGGATTCCTCAGGCAAGCCTAAGGTTCAGGGTCGTGTCTTTGCTATTTCTCAGCAACAGGCTTCGGAGTCCTCTAATGTGATAGGAGGTATTATTTCTGTGTCTAGTTTGAGGGCACGTACACTTATAGAACCTGGCTCATCGCATTCTTATGTTTCTGTGCATTTTGCTTCTCGATTGCATATGTCTTCTGAATATCTACCTTATGTGTTAGAGGTGTCAACTCCTATAGGGGAGTGTTTGGTGACCAATGAGGTGTTACATTCTTGTGATGTGCATATACGTGAGCATGTTTTACCTACTGATTTAGTTATCTTACCATTACAAGATTTTGATGTTATCTTGGGTATGGATTGGTTGGGTAAATATCATGCGTCTGTTGATTGTGCTAATAAAGTGGTCACATTTTCTATCCCAAATGTTCCTAAATTTTCTTTTGAAACTGTTCCTTGGGGTAGAGAGTTTAGAATTATTTCTTATATGAAGGCTAGAAAGTTGTTGAATCGGGGTTGTGCGGGGTATTTGGCTAGTGTTCTTGATACTACTAAAAGGGTTCCTGATATTGGGGATGTGCCTATTGTTAAAGAATTTTCAGATGTATTTTCTTCTGAGTATGCTATGCCTCCTGACCGGGAAATAGAGTTCTGTATTGACTTACTTCCAGGTACGGCTCCTATATCTGAGGCACCTTACAGAATGGCCCCAGCTGAATTGAAAGAATTGAAGGTTCAGTTGCAAGAGTTACTTGATCGAGGATTCATTCGTCCTAGTGTATCCCCGTGGGGAGCTCCAGTATTGTTTGTTAAAAAGAAAGATGGGTCCTTGAGGCTGTGTATTGACTACAGAAAGCTGAATCAGGTAACTATAAAGAATAAATATCCGCTTCCTCATATTGATGATTTATTTGATCAACTTCAAGGGTCAGTTGTCTTTTCAAAACTTGACTTGAGGAGTGGGTACCATCAGTTGAAAATCTGTTCTGAAGACATTTCTAAAACTGCTTTTCGTAGTAGATATGGCCATTATGAGTTTCTGGTTATGCCTTTCGGGTTGACTAATGCTCCGGCTGTTTTTATGGATATGATGAACAGAGTCTTTAAACCTTATCTTGATACCTTCGTGGTTGTATTTATTGATGATATTCTGGTTTATTCCAAGTCCCGGGAGGAGCATGAACAACATTTGCGAATGGTTTTATCTATTCTTCGTGAGAAACAGTTGTTTGCTAAATTCAGTAAATGTGCTTTTTGGCTCAATGAAGTATCTTTTCTTGGGCATGTGATCTCCAATAAAGGTATATCAGTTGATCCATCCAAAGTTGAGGCTATTGTGAATTGGAGGAGGCCAGAATCAGTTACAGAAATTCGAAGTTTCTTGGGGTTAGCTGGGTACTACAGAAGGTTCATTGAGGGGTTTTCTAAGATTGCAACTCCCTTGACTCATTTGACTCGAAAGAATATTCCTTATGTATGGGATGAAAAATGTCAAGCTAGTTTTGAAGAATTGAAGAAAAGATTGACTACAGCTCCTATTCTCGCTCTACCTAATGGTAATGATGATTTGGTAATCTATAGTGATGCTTCTAAAGAAGGCCTCGGGTGTGTATTAATGCAGAATGGAAGGGTTATTGCATATGCTTCGAGGAAGTTACTCCAAGTGAGCAGAATTATCCTACCCATGACATGGAGCTTGCAGCTATTGTCTTTGTATTACACAAGTGGAAACATTATCTCTATGGAGCAAAGTTTGAGATTTTCACAGATCATCAGAGTTTGAAGTATCTTTTCTCCCAGAAAGAGTTGAATAATAGACAACGAAGATGGATGGAGCTGTTGAAGGATTATGATTGTACAATTTCCTATCATCCGGGCAAGGCAAATGTGGTAGCTGATGCGATTAGCCGGAAGTCTTATGTAGCTTCATTAATGGTGCGGGAATGGAAGATGTTGGAGGATGCTCGAGATTGGAGTCCTTATGAATCAAAGCATGGAGCTATTTTTGCGAACATTCGAGTATTTCCAACTTTAGTTCAACAAATAAAGGAAGCTCAGAAGGATGACCCGGAATTGGTAAAGATTATGGATAAAATCAAGGAAGGTAAATTTGAGGATTTCTCACTCAGTTCTGAAGGAGTATTGACTTTCAGAGGTCGATTGTGTGTGCCTAATGTTGATGGGGTTAAACGCCAAGTTCTTGATGAAGGCCATAAATCAAGGTATACTATTCATCCCGGGAGTACTAAAATGTATCAGAATTTGAAGCAATACTTTTGGTGGAATAATATGAAGAGAGAGATAGCGGATTATGTATCCAAGTGCTTAACATGTCAACAAGTTAAAGCGGAACATCAAAGGCCTGCAGGATTGCTTCAACCGTTAGAGATTCCGGAATGGAAGTGGGAACATGTTACTATGGATTTTGTGACAGGGTTACCTCGTACTCGAAGAAGGTTTGATGCGGTTTGGGTGATTGTTGATAGATTGACAAAGTCTTCTCATTTTCTACCTATTGAGATCGGTTATTCTATGGAAAAGCTTGCAACCTTGTACATTAATGAGATCGTGAGGTTACATGGAGTTCCAGTGAGCATTGTATCTGATCGTGACCCTAGATTCACATCTCGGTTTTGGCAAGCGTTTCAGAAGGCTTTGGGTTCAGAGTTGAGATTTAGTACATCTTTTCATCCTCAAACAGATGGCCAGTCCGAGAGAACTATCCAGATTCTTGAGGATATGTTGAGGGCTTGCTCAGTTGATTTTTCAGATTCGTGGGATATTCATTTGCCTCTCGTAGAGTTTGCTTATAATAACAGTTTTCAGTCCAGTATTGGGATGGCTCCTTATGAAGCCTTGTATGGAAGGAAATGTCGATCTCCTATCTGTTGGGATGAAGTGGGAGAAGCCCAGATTTGGGGTGTTCAGATGGTTAATGATTCAGTTGAGAATGTTAAACTTATTCGAGATCGTTTGAGTACTGCCCAGAGTAGACAGAAAAGCTACGCTGATCATCGGAGGCGAGACCTTGAGTTCGAAAAAGGTGACTTTGTGTTTTTGAAGGTTTCCCCTAAGGTTGGTATTCGAAGATATGGGAAGAAAGGCAAGCTTGCTCCGAGGTATATTGGTCCATTTGAGATTCTTGGAAGAGTGGGGGATCGAGCTTATCGTCTTGCATTACCTCCTTCTCTTGATAAGATCCATAATGTGTTTCATATCTCTATGCTTCGGAAGTATGTGTATGATTCTTCTCATGTTTTATCTGAGGTTCCCGAGGATATTGAGCCGAGTATGTCTTATGAGGAACATCCGGTCCAAGTCATTGATTCGAAGGTGCAAGAATTGAGAAACAAAAGTATCCCTCTTGTTCGAGTTGTGTGGAGGAATCACAATTTGGAGGAATCGACTTGGGAACTTCGGGAGGAGATTGAGAGGAAGTACCCTTGGTTGTTTGAGGGCCTCGGTAAGTAACCCTAAAATTCGGGACGAATTTTTCTTTAAGGGGGAGTGATTGTAGCGACTCCAAAACCCGTTCCTATTTATTTTCTATTTTTGGGGATTTTTATTTGACTTATGTGTGCATTTTATGTGTTGCATCATATTTTATGATTTGCACATCTTATTTGATTATTTGTGTTATTTACTTAGTTAGTAAAAATAATGATTAAAGGAGTTAAATGATTAAGTTGAAACTTTAGGGTCCTAGTTGAAATTATAAGTTTAGGGGCTAAAGTGTTAACCTTGAAAGTTGGGTGACCATTTTGTAAAAAAAGGTTAAAGATATTTAAGGAAACTTATCCCTTCTTCCTTCTCTGTGTTTACAAATTCATTAGCAACAATTCTCTCGTTCTGTTCCTAGGTTAAAGAAAAAGGTAAGTTCAACCCATTTCGATTTAATTCTTTTTATTTACTTACCCGTTTTAAAAAACTAATTATATAAAAATGATCAGGGCATCGAGTAGGTCATTTCTAGCCGAACAAAACTTATTTCAGCGATACTTTTTCCGGAACTAAGTAAGTTACTAATTCCCCTTTAAATGTTAAAATAGTCATATATGCTATATATGATACTCCTACTGGTTAATTTTGTGTTTTGGGTAATATTTGCTATACTTGTAATTTTGGGACAAAGGGAGTATATGGAGATTGTTTTAGCTGAGTATGGGATTGGTTTGGACTCAAATTGAACTTTAATGAAAGTTACTTAAGTTGTGTAGCATATATGTGTTATACTTGTGGGACGGAAGGAGTAAAAATGAACTAAGGAAGAATCTGGGATTTGGCCCAAATATAGGAGGAGGCGCGCGCACCATATATAATGAGGCGCACGCATCCATTGTCACCAACTTAGGCAAAAATTGACTGGAGTGGGAGGCGTGCGCATCCTCTTTGGATGAGGCGCGCGCACCCTTAAGTGAACCAAAATTAGTGAGGTTCCGGTCCTGGGAGGCGCGCGCACCCTATGGGGTGAGGCGTGCGCATCCCCCCTGTTTCCAAGGTTTGATAGTTTGTGTTATATGGGGTATAAGAGAACAAGTGTGTATGTGATCCTTGGGGTGGCTCATGACTTAAACATGAATGTGTATGACTTTCATGTCGTTGATGGAAAAGATTTGGTTGTGACTAAATGTCCTTATTATGGACTCTTCATGTGAAATCTTTCGTGTGCATCTTGTGATGTTTTGGCTTAATTCCTTCTTGGATTAAATGCCCCGGGTTGTGTTTAGCAAGTATTCATTACTGTGCTTCTTATTAAAAGTCGAGCTGGTCTTGTTGTGGAGTCAGCCAATGGAAGAATTATAGTGGTACAGGTAAGTCCACTATAAGGTTTTCCGTTGGAGCTTGTGAGTCAGGCGGTGGGAGAATTATAGTGGCACACAAGCCAAGTTCACTATAAGATGTCCACTGTGCCTTCTAGTTTCCCCAGTCCAGATTGGCCTTAGATGGGATGAATTGCTCCCTTTGGTGAGTATTTGGGTTATGACTTTGTGTCATATTTCCCTCTCTGGTTACTTGGTTCTATTGGTTATGGTTTGGTTTTCGGGATCCCGACGGCTTCAGCTATTTATGCTGCTCAGATGGTTTTCTCTGATGGGTTTCTCAGTTGGTATTCTCATCAGTTATTGTTATTGGTTAAACCTTGGCTTTGGTATCCACCGGAGTGTGGGCAATGTGATATAAGTGATATATGAGTTGATGTTATATGCTATATGCTTACTTGTTGATATTGTTTCTTTATGATCATCATATCAGCATGTAACGTAGTTGCATTTTAGTAGCTTACTGAGATTTATTCTCACCCTTATTTGTTTACTGTTTTAGATAAAAGCGAGTCCAGGGGATAGGACACTTGGCACGGGAGGACGTTTGTTTGGTAAGAGTTGGGACTTGTTTTGTTGAAGGTTACATTATGTAAATGTAAACCCTTTGGGTAGAGTACCCGTACTTTCTTATGGTTCCATCTATTTTGGTAAAAGTTGATGTATGTACATTTGTTTAAAAGTTTGTAAGCCTTCGGGGCTAAGTACTTCCGCTGTGAAAGTGTTTGTAAAAGTTTGTTTCAAGTTAAGTGAAGTCTTTGAACTTCAAGTGTGTTTTGGTGCCACCTTTTAAAAGGACATTTCAAAAAATTTTCTAAAAGGTTTCATAACGTCTTCCATTCGTGTCCCGAGCGTGGGGCCAAGTAGGACCACGGGTACGGGGCGCGACAAGAACAGGATCCAGGAAAGACAGAAACAAAAGAGAGTTAGAAAGACTTATCAGTTTAGATCGAGTCGCCTGTAATAGACTCTCCTAAGAGAAACTATTGCCCCCTACTGGTGCGGCTAAGGGTTGCGGCAAATTCCTCTGAGGATGAAACGATCTCAGGAACGTACCAGGAAATCTTCGTACGAACAGGTACCGAACCACTTGCGACTGCTGTCCCACTTCGCCGGAATCTTACTTCTCAGATCAACCACATATTACGAATTTAGAGAGAGAACCATTTTTAGCAATTTAATTGCGAGTGTAAAACTGATATAGGGATCGTATATTTATACTGGTATATAGTCGGTTTAGGTATTCTAGGAGGACTCCAAAACCTACCCGATTTACAGTGACTTATTCCTGAAGGAAAAGAAACTGCACTGTTAGAGTCCAGTTAGGAAACTAACTGACCTAACAGTTTCGTCAGGGACCATTCTGCAAATACTGGAAACTTCAAATAAACTTTGTCAAAAAAGATACGCCCACGAACCGAACCATTCACCCAAACGCCCAAACTCCCTTAGCCCGTGCCCGTGCCCGTGCCCAATCCCGAGCCCGGTCGAACCGAGCGAGCGCGCGTGTGGGGAAAGGTTCAAGTCCACCTCACATGTAACTTGAACATGAGACTATGATATGCCAAGTAATTTATAGCACATCAACTACCCATTCCAATTCCATGTGGGATGGCCCAAAAGCCTTTTATACTTCCAAGCAAAGGGAAGGTTTGCCTTTCCTTTCCCATGTGGGATGGCAACCAACCCATCTCATCCTTGGAAGCCAAAAAATCTCTTTCAAAAGCTCATCTTTAAAGTCTTAGAACTATGGATTTAATCTATCATTTGGCTTTCACCAAAACACCAATATTGTTCATGGTATAACATACTATAAGTATAAATATTGACCAAGGTCAAAGTCAACGGGACCCACCAATGGGACCCACTCAAAGTTGACCATTTCAAGCCAAATTTCCAACACTATAATCCTCTACTTTGAGAATCATGATTGGTCAGTTTCAAAATGCACATAAGTAGCAACCTAATTGCCGTGTTGGATCAGCCTAGATCTCCTTAGTCCTTACCAAGAAGATCATCACTCATCAGGTCCCTGCCCTCTTTTAATTAGACAAAAACTTGTGTGAGACGGTCTCACGTGTGAGACGGGTCTTATTGAGAGAGTAAATGGTTTACCCCCTTATGGGTGGGGCGGGGCAAGCCCATTTTCTCTCTCAAAAAGACCCGTCTCATGTGTGAGACCGTCTCACACAAGACTTCTTCTTTTAATTATACCCCTCTCTATCAGCTATACACTCAAATATCAAATTACAATTTTTTTGGGAAACTAGTTTCTCCCTAATTGTTATTACATCAGATAGACTAATATGACAGATAATAACGAACGCAATCGACAAAACAAGAATACATATTTAACGTGGTTCACCAACAACCTATTGGCTACGTCCATGGGCAAAGGGAGAACAAATATTATTATGGCTGGAGAAACAATTACAGAAGATCACACTAATTTACTTTGCACAAATTTTGATCACAAAATTCTTGATTGTGCAAAACTTAGATCTAGAATTATTGATCTCTCTTACTTTCTTTCTGTGTGTGTTGTGGAGGCTACTAGTTATCAGTAGTATTTATATTGCTAGAGTCCTAACCCTGAAGACAGAAGAAATCCAAAATAGATCCCTAAAAGAAATCTAACTAATCCCACGATTTTCTGCCTTTTCCGCGAATACGGAGTTGACCCTGCCGCTGAGCATGACTCGTGCTGGTGGGCACAAGTCGTTCTGGCGACCGCCACATGGACTGAAGGCAATAGAACGAGTGCGCACACGGACTGATGAGCAAGGCACGACTCATGCTGTCCAGTCCGACTCGTGTTGACGGGCTGCTCCGTTTTTCTATCATCTTTACTTTGTCCTTAATTTTGTTGACTTATCTTTCAAAGTCATATCTCTAACATAAAATTATAAAGAATCTTATTTTTTAAATGTTCACTTGATGCTTGCAAGTAAGAAAAAAAATGGAATTTCTGTAATATAAGGAGAAACTAGAGCTGTCAATTTGGGACCGTCCCGTCCCGCTATACATATGGGACGGGACGGGATAGTATAATATAATCTCGTTAGAATTCGGGACGTCCCGTTTGGGACGCGGGACAAACGGGACGTCCCGCATTTTTTTAAACCCCATCTGACCCAATCCCAACCCAATTTACCTCTCAAAAAAAAAAAACGATAGTATAACCCTAGCCACGACTACTCTGCGCTCTCAGTCTCACATATTCCGCGGCAGACCGCAGAGCAGAAGTAAGAACTCGTTCTTCCACAACGGCGGCGACGGATCCGGCGATGAGGCGGCTGATCTCTCTTCTTCCGGCGTGCACAACTCTTCTCCTTCTCGTCAGTCATTTCCTCCTCTCTTCTCCTCTTCACTTCTCCATACCTAATTATACAAAAAATTAGTTAGTTTTCAGTGGTTTGTTCATGTTCTTGAATGTTTAGAAAAGTATTTAAATTGATTATTTAAGTAATCATGCAAGAATTGGTTAGTTTCGAGCTTGCTGCTTGCCTCGTCTGTGACTGTATGTGAATAATCATCTTTTTTATCGCATCGTCTTATCCCGTATTTGTCCCGTATTGTCCCGCGTCCCGAGGTGATTTGGGATGGGACAGGGAATTTCAGTCCCACGATAAATTCGTCCCGTCCCGTATAGTTTGCGGGACATCATAGTTTTGTCCCGTCCCATCCCGTAGTCCCGTATTGACAGCTCTAGGAGAAACTAACCCAAAACTTACTTAATATTAAAACCCACTTATACAATTAGGACTGTTCCAACGCAACAGCGAACGTCCTTCGGTTGTTTATATCATTTATTTTCTTTTTATATGTAGAATTGAGATCCATTTGACACTGTAAATCTCATCAATCTCAAGAACATCTTTCATCTGTTTGTGGCGAAGCTAGAAAATATTGAGGAGGTCAAATTTACTTTAGTGTTAAATACTGTGAATTTTTTATATAAAATATTCACAAAAGGGGTCAAAAATATAGTATAGTGCAAAATTTACCCAAAACCTTGTGGGTCAAAATTAATAAAATCAATATTTTTAGTATTAAATGTCATTTTATAAAACTTTTAAGGTAGTAAAATTAACAACTTTCAAAATGACTAGGGTGGCTCCTCCAATATCACCTATCAAGTATAAATAGAGCGAGGTGGTCAAATTTTTATCGTGCTTGCAACGGCAAACAAAGTCTGAATCAATTTCAAATCCCACTCAAATAATTTTGAATTTTTTTTTTAGAGAAACTAGTTTCTCCATAAGTTATAAAAAATCATGTTTTATAAGGGTTAAGGTTTAGGGTTTAGGATTTAGGGTGTAGGGTTTAAGTGTTAAGGGTTAAAAAGTGAACTTTTTATAATTTATGGAGGAACTAGTTTCCCCTAAAACTAACTCAATAATTTTTGGTTTCATTTCTCAATTAATTAATATATAGTTTAATTTGAATTAAAAAAAAAATCCCTTATTTAGAATTATTTTTTTTAGAATAATTTGGAAAATTGCTCATTTTTCTCTTTAATAACATGTGTGGGTATGTTCTTCTTCTATGGCCATAATCGGGAACATGCATTTTTGATTGACCAAAAGACACCCCGTTCCCACTCAAATCAGGTTGGACTTTGTTTGACCATTTCTTCTGTAACCATTCCCGATCCAATGAGCCATTGTTGTGGGACCCAGTCCACGTGTCAGTCAACCAATCATAAAAGTTGATGAATGGTTGTTATTGTCGGCATGCTGCTAGCGTGCATACAAAACCTTCCCTGATTTTAATCGAAGTTGTTGTTGACCCCATCATTAATTTCATTGATACTAATCACGATTTTCTCTACGTGACGCTTAGAAAATGGTTTATTCAATACTCCATCCGGTCCAAAATAACTGTCACTTTTGGACCAAAATTTTGGTCCAAAATAATTATCACTTTTGAGTTAAATGTCTCTCTTATCCTTGCTTTGAAACTTGTTCTCTTTGTCACTAAGTCATGATAATTATTACATTTCTTAGAGTTGTGCAAATGCAAAAAAAGACAGTTATTTTGGACCGGAAAGAGTACATAAGGTACGGTAAGGGTGAGGAAAAAAGGATTCGGTCTATACTGTGCCAAAGGAACTGGATCAGACCAGCTAAAATTAGATCACATCAGTATATATGGGCTGGTTTCGGTTCCAAAATATTATAGAACTAGTAAATTGGTTCACTCCTGATTTTTGATAAAAAAATAATTTTGATTAGAATCGGACCGGACCAGTTGTGCATATATATATTATATGTATTTATTTTATATTTATTATTATATAGTTAATAAAATTATATACTTACTTTTGTATTAAAATTTTTCAAAGATCCATTTAAATAGCTTAATAAAAAAAGACTCATTAAAATATTTATAACTTTGTACCCAACCCAAACCACAAGGTCCCAAATCACCAAAGCCAAGTCCTAGACTCCTAATTCTCATTCAGTTATTTTCAATTTTCAACTTTTATTTTTTCGTAATTCATATCATATTTTCAGTTTACCCAAAGAGTGAAACCTTAGTCTTCGACTCTCCAACTACGCCGCATTTCTCCCTCCCAAGTATTAGTTTAATTGAAAATAAATAAACTTTAAATGATTAGAACCGGACCGGACCGGACCAGACCAATAGAACCAGAACCAGGTATTAGTTCTCACAAGTATTAGTTTGGTTTAGGTTCTAAATTTATATATATAATAATATAGAAGAGTTTTTATTTGATTCCACAATGCGCCACATGGAATTATGACGTGGAATTCCATGTGGCATCATTCTATTAGCTTAAAATATGGATGGAGTAAAAAAAAAACATATTATACATAAAATCAAATCTAATTTTAAAATATCATATCTTATATTGGATAAATTACAAAAAAAATATACTAATAAACAAAAATCTAAGCTTAAATTAAGTTACATGTTTTACCAATTAAAAACCCTCATATAGTTTGAAGGTCAATCTTTTATTACTAAAATGTGAGTTTAAGGATGGAGATTTGGAAAATAGACTTTAAGGCATATCTGTGATCCAATTAATTTAAATGCATTTTATATGTGTATTTTTTTTAACTTATTATTTTATGCTTCCGTCGAGTATCGACTGGTTACTAGCAAGTAAATTTAATATTAAGGCCACTCAATTTGGATAAAGCTTCAATAAACTATGCAAAATTTTGAGGTGCAATACACATTTGCCGAAATTAATAAATACTAGTGCGCCCCCGTGCTACGCACGGGAAAGTTGAAAGTTTGATAAATAATTTTATTTTACTATAATAATTTTTTTTTATTATAGTAACAATTCTAAAATAAAAAATAGAAGTAAAAAAATGTGAAATATTTGAGTAAGTGTCAATCACTATAGAAGACCTTCTTTATCTATTTTTCTTTTAAAAAAAAGTTGGTCCTTGAAAATATATTTTGAATTAACTATTGAACCACTTTTGATTACCAATTGTTATCTAATCTATTTCTTAACCAAATGACCTAATTAAAAAGCTTAAATTGCTCTTAACTCAATGAGGAATGCCCACGAATTTTTATATGATTTTAAGAGATATAAATCATATTCAAATGAATAAAGTTACAACATGCTAATCTTAGATTGGTTGCTGCCAATAAAGCACAGCAATAAAAGATTGGAAAATCCAGTCATGAAAACGAACTCAAATAGAAAAACTCAAAACATGAAAGTTGTCGATAAAATAAAATAAAATAAAAATACATGAAAATCGGAGTTTTTAAATTCAGAAAAATAGTTTTGATCAATTAAATACATAGAGACATTTAAGACCTTAAATGGAAACACATTTTGACAGATTTTATTGTCATGCAAGATGGGTGAAAATCTATATATATATATATATATATATATATATATATATATATATATATATATATATATATATATTAAAGTTGGTGAAGAGAGATGTGGTGATGCCACGTGGACAAATCATGGAAGAATCTTGCATTTCGTGATGCCACATCATCATTATCCTAAAAGTGTGTGACTTTTGATATTCTCATTATTAACTAATACTATTAGCTCATAATAATAGTTATGATATGAGTTAACTATTACTATTAATAGTAATAGTTAACTATAATAGTTACTATACAAGTTAACTATTATTATTAATAGTATTACTTAACTATAATAGTTAATATACAAGTTAACTATTACTATTAATAGTATTAGTTAACTATAATAGTTACTATACAAGTTAACTATTACTATTAATAGTATTACTTAACTATAATAGTTACTATACAAGTTAACTATTACTATTAATAGTAAGTTAACTATTACTATTGATAGTATTAGTTAACTATAATAGTTACTATACAAGTTAACTATTACTATTAATAGTATTACTTAACTATTATAGTTAATATGTATGTTAATATATTACTATTAATAGTATAAGTTAAGTATTACTATTAATAGTAATAGTTAACAATAGTAGTTACTATACAAGTTAAATATTACTATTAATAGTATTAGTTAACTATAATAGTTAATATATTAGTTAACAATAGTAGTTACTATACAAGTTAAATATTACTATTAATAGTATTAGTTAACTATAATAGTTAATATATTAGTTAACTATTACTATTAATAGTATTAGTTAACTATAATAGTTACTATATAAGTTAATTGTTACTATTAATATTATTAGTTAACTATAATAGTTACTTTATTAGTTAGTTTTTACTATTAATAGTATTAGTTAACTATAAATAGGCTATATACATTAACTATTACTATTATTAGTATTAGTTAATTATAATAGTTATTATATAAGTTAAATTATTAATTAATCATAATAGTTACTATATCTATTAACTATTACTATTAATAGTATTAGTTTATTATAATAATTATAATAATTATTATATAAATTAATCATTGCTATTACTATCAATAATATTATTTAATTATAAAAATAGTAATTATATAGATTAATTATTATTATTAATATTTTTAATTAAAATGATAATTACTATATTAGTTAACTATAGTTAAAATATTATTTTTAAGATATAGTATTGGTTTCCCGTGCAGAGCACGGGTTACCCGCTAGTAAATATGTAAATTATGCATAAAATTATGTGAACATCTAAGAACATACTTTTATGGGTTAAGAAGAGTTTCCAGTTTACAAATCTCAAAATTTTCATGTATATATTTTACTATAATTATTACAAAACAATGCAGACCTTCATAGTGCTTCATGGGCATGTTTTTGTTACTTCAAATTTGTAGTCCAAAACCAAGACAAATGAATGAAGATTGTAGAGGTTTCTGCAAATATATAAAGAAGAATCAGTGATAGCCAACAAAAGTGTATGTTATATTAAAAAAAAAAACATAAACAAAAATAGAAACTTAAAGAAACAACGTGTAAAGCAATGAATCTTACAACTTTGAACAACAATAATTTCAAAAGTATCCACGTGGGTAGCTGCAAGAAAAACATGACAAAATTAATAAATCTCATAAATTTTCATCAACAAAATCAATCAAAATATCACACAAACAAAGAAAGGAGAAATACAACAAAAACAAAAACAAATTTTATTTCTCATATTTATATTTCCATGCAAAGACTGTATGCATTCTTTTATTAAAAGTGATTAAAAAATATTTATATTAATAATTAGGGAGTTGAAGGAAAGGAAACTAAAAAGACATGAACAAAATTAATTCAAACATAAATACTCCTATATCTTTCATATTCTTAGGTATTTATGTATGAATGTGTAAAGTATCTTTTAATGAATGTCTAATGTATGACCTTTCACAATCCATACGGGTCTATGTATGTATATGTAATGTTAAATATAATAATTAACATATAATGTAATTATTATAATTAATTAATAATTACCTAATAATATTAATAGTAATTTTAAAAGTGATTAAAAAGTATTTATATTTTCATGCAAAGATTGTATGCATTCTTTTATTAAAAGTGATTAAAAAGTATTTATATTATTAATTAGGGAGTTGAAGGAAAGGAAACTAAAATGACATGCAAAAAATTCATTTAAAAACATAAATACTCCTATATCTTTCAAATTCTTGGGTGGTTATGTATGAATGTTTAAAGTATCTCTTAATGAATGTCTAATGTATGACCTTATAATCTTTCATATTCATGTTTAAAGTATCTCTTAATGAATGTCTAATGTATGACCTTATAATCTTTCATATTATTTATCAGTTTTCTTTTTCAATTAAGGGTAATTATTGTAATTCATGCACCGAATTTAAATGCAATGAGTCTTATCCTATAATTTGATTACTGTTTTTTTTTCTTTTTTGAAGGATATAACTTGATTAGTTGAAAAGTCACATTAGTTGAAAAGTCACACATTTAAATGCATTCCCTACCTAGTCTACATTTCTACTATACTCCCTCCGTCCCTATTTACCTTACAAAAATGAGGCTTTGCACAAAAATTAAGAAAATGATTGTAAAGTTGATGTGTTGTGAGTGTAGATAGTTGAGTGGGAGAGAGAAAGTGGCTAGAGAAAAGTAAGTGGATAGTTGTTGTGAGTATGACAAGTGGGTCCCACTATTTAAAAAATGTTTAAAAGTTTCATTTTTGGGATTTTGTAATGTAAATAGGGACACCCAAAATGGCAATTTTTGTAAGGTAAATAGGGACGGAGGGAGTATATAAGAGTATGAGTTCTATTATATACTAACATGTTCTTATAGAATACTCTTCTCTTTATATATGTTCTTTACACAACTTATGTAAAGAGAAAAGTAATTCTAAGTACCCAGTTACATACCTATTATGATCAACTAATATTATTACATAGGTAGCGGAATGTCAAAAGACTTTGGAAATGAAACAATCATCCTACATGGAAGCCTCACAATCAAGATAAACCATTTTATTGCTTACGTGTCATACCTAGAATTGTTTTCACCAACTTTAAAATACTATAGTATAGATTTGAATGTTCATTGTACATTCCAAGACATTTAATGTAATAGCATAGTCAAATACCATTCACACAGGGCATCAATATGTATTTAGAATTTTACATGTTATAATCTAATAGGCTCATGTGAATCATGTTGATTAATTCATTGGTATATGTCATCACGTTAGTTTTTTTTTTTTTAATCAAAGTTCAGACGAAAATTTGATGGAGATCAAATTTATATCATAAAAAACGTGGATGTAAGGACATCGGGGAAAATAAGGAATACGTGAATGTGACCTTTAAGTACGCGAGCATATTTATGTAGTGTCCCAGTTAGTTTGAAATGGATTTTAGATACGCAATTTTAATGATATTTTTTAATTAATCAATTTTAATAATATTTTTCTTTCAAAATCAATTGATTATAATATCCCGTCGAGTATCGACGGACTACTAACTAGTTTTTATAGAACCGGAGCATTAGTTCTGGTCCTGATTTTATGATTTTTTTTGTCAAAAAAAAAATGATATTACTAAAGAGTGTCATTGAAACTTATAAAAGTAAAAATAATATATTCAAATTTTATTTTTTAAAATAAAAAAAAAAAATTGTGAACAAAATATATATTGCTCTTAAAGTTACGAAATATCAATGATATTGTTGTTAAAGAGTTCAAGTATGTAAGTAAAATATGTATGTGATTTTGTTAAAATGGGTGTAAGTGATAGTACTAAAGAGTGTCAATAGTAGTGTTAATCACTATGTAATAAGTTTTAGTTCTTTACAGAAATATCACCTTATATTTTGAAACAAATTCTCACTAATTATAATAATGTCACCGTGTATTTTTTAAACAAGTTTAAAAATGCATTTTTCTTAAAGTTTTGACTTTTTTATTATATTTTAAATATTTATAACTATTATTGTTCAAAATAAAATAGACATTTAATTTGCATGGAGGTATACATATACTCCCTCCGTTTCACGTGACTTGAAACTTTTGCTCAACTTAATATCGTTTTGACGAAGACTTTATTGAAAATTTTATGATCCTAATAAAAATTTAAAAATTATAAAATGTTCCCCATAAAAAACATTCTCAATCACATTTTTTAATTTTTATTAAGATCATCAAATTTTCTATAAAGTCTTCGTCAAAACGATATTAAGTTGACTAAAAGTCTCAAGTCACGTGAAACGGAGGTTGTACATAATAAGTACTCCATGCATCCCATCAAAATTTTCCTGTTTACTATGTTGCAAAATTAATCTTGCTTTCTTTAATAAAAATAATAATTATCATTTAATGTTTTAAATGTTATATCACTTATATCCAGAACTTTTTGAGTCGAGATCACTTATACTACTTTTATACCATATTGTGTATCACATGTGATCTAACGGTTATGCAATAATGATGATAACATGATGTGTCAGTTTTAATACCTCATAACCGTTGTGGTACACAAAATACATGTAATCTCGAATCATATTTTTCTAGGGAGTTCGATCACAGATAAAACATCTTTAACTTCTAAACTCATTCCAAGTCAAATAGAACAATTGATTGGATTAGATTACTTTTTTGTTCACCTCATCTTACCAAAACCCTTTTTTATTAAAATAAGAATAAGAATAAAAATAACAATAAAAAAAAATAGTGTACATAAAAAAAATATGAGATCTATTCAAGATGCTCTTTAAAACAATAAGATATGTTTCTTCAAGAAATGGTAACTTAAAAGAAGGAATCGTTGTCCGTAGATAGAAAAAAAGAAGGGGGCATACCATGGCCCTAGTCTAAGCAATACTAGATTATAGATATCTTAATTAAATAACTATCTTTATATTATATTACTAAGTTATATTTATTTTTATATTATATGGTACATGTAAAATTTTGCTTACAAAATAATTTTTGTTTCAAACACAAGGTTATTCGTCATAGGTTAATTACAATCATATAATTGTTTTGAAATTGTATGTAAAGTATTATTGACGATTTCAATAATAGTGTATTCATCATGTTAACTTTTTTTACTTCATTATTTTTTTAGTAAAGCCCCGTGCATCGCACGGGGTACAGCTAGTCTAAGCAATACTAGATTATAGATATCTTAATTAAATGGCCAATTCAATCATTTTTTGGTACCAATTTACGGAAAAAACAGCCTTTTCCGATGAGTTGTGAAAAATGACAAAGGATGATGTGTCAATATTCACATAAGATTCGAAATGTAGCATCCTCATCTAATCCAACTAGTTAATGGAAGTCTTGAAATTATGTGGTACTAATACTCATCCATCTTCTTCCTTTTCTCCATTCTTCTTCACTTCTAAAAACTATCGTCTTCTTCCTTTTTCTCTTTGTTTCAATCCACAACAACATAATTATTTGTAATTTTAATGTGAAATTATAAATAATTATGTTGTTGTTTTATATTAAATTTAGTTAGTATATAATAAATTTATCACCTAACTTGAGAGCCATTGTTTTCTCTCCTCGTTGAGAGCTGCTGATTTCTCTCTGTTGGGTTTTGATGCATCATACGCAGCGGAATAATAACATGTAATCAAACACCCAAGAGCCTGGATCCGTGCATGTTGATTAAATTAAATACCAGATGAAAGAAACTAACCCTTGAAGATCGAATCCATGAATACGGACTTTAAGGTGCTAAAGCAAACACCCTCTATCGGTATCCACACGTCGAACGGACTCAAGAACACCTTCTTGTGCGACTACTAGATCTAAAGGCTTGAGAAGAAACGATTTCTTCATAGGAATTATTTTGCTCCATTGATTATTGTATTTTGATGATTGTAAATCTCAAAATAAATAATCTTGCCTCTCTATATTTTATTGTTTCTAAAACAGTGTGTTATGATTTCTAAAATCAATATTAGAGACTGTCAAACCCGGCTGCATATATTTATATAAGGGTTTGACCTAATTGACTGGGTTTCCTTGTCAAACAAGAAAAAACTGCATAATCTGGCCAGTTTACGCCGGGGGGGGGGAGCCGTGCGGCTCCTTAGGATCCGTACGCCACCAACCCTTCCGTACGGTGCCAGTTCTTTTAATTCCCATATTTCCAGTATTTTCCAATCCGTTCTATTATGTGTGACCCAATAGGATTATACTAAGTTGGCAACGAGTCCGAACCATTCAGAACCCGTAAGTCATAAGCGAACTCTAGTAAGCCATTATGACTGCCCAATTAGTATAACTTTGAAAGTCCAAAGTTACCTTATAGAACATATCACAATCCCTTTGTCACGCGATATCATATTGGACATAAGTCATGGTCCACGTCACCTTATGTTGTCCAATGCTTTCTCGATCTCGAGTAGATTGATATGAGCAAATGACATTGAACACATCAATTCATTTGGGAATGGCCATGCACTATCATCAATCTCACTCATCGAGTGGCCAAGCAGATATCTCTCTTGAGAAAGGGATAAATCCCATCTTGACTTATCATTCTTCCCTACAAGAATCTGATTATGCCAATCGTAGCCTTTATAACCACCCGGTTAAGGGTAGCGTTTGAGTACGTCAAACATAATGTTCATCATATGGAAGACCATGATAATCTCAGGTCCAAGGATTCAAATGGTATGACTATTATGAGGTTTAATTATGACATTTGACCATGACATAAACTCATAACGGGTCTATCAAGTACACTCAAGTTTAATCCGCATCCTATGCACCATAATCATCATATGATTATCCATTAAACTCATGATAGCTCTTCATAAGTGCTAGGGACAATGATTATTATAATAAACATGCAAAAGATATAATAATCGGGTTTGTTATCTCTACAACAATGAATCTATGATGTAATGTATATGCCTTTCTCAAGGGCCTAGGATATAATATCCAACACTCTCCTCGTTGAGAGCCTATGTTTATTTGTTTGTTTGTGTGTTCTTGTTTTCGTCTTGTAATTGCAATGAATCTCGCATTCTATCACATTGAAAAGATTGTTATTGTTCTTATTACATAAGAATGTTTCACGGATTTTGAGTTGTTTGGTGGGCGTCTCTTTGTCAACCCAAATTCTACAGTAGATCAAGTGCTCAACATAAAATATTATCCAGTGTGTGATTTCTCAAATGCCGGATGTGGGCAGTTTTCAAGTTGTACTTGGAGTATAATATGTATGTCTCAAAATTTGGAAGCAGTTAGATATGTATATGTGATCATTGTGAGTTTAGCTACGAATCAATTACAACGACTACTCATTTAGTCCTTATACTTATAATTCTAATGGACGGAATAGTTATATATGACAATAAAGTGCACATAAGGATTGTCATTTATATTATACTCATGATTTAAGGAAAATACATATTTCTGCAGCCGAAGTGGGAGATTGTTAGAACATGGATTGAAAAATATGTGATTATTAATTTCATGCATTAATCATATTTATAATATTAATATAAAGTGTAAAAAAAATAAAATATGTGTAGAATTCTTGAAGTGTAAATTACCTATTTATGATGGGCAAAATAGTAATTTTGCACTACTTCATATGAAATGGTGTAGTCCTTAAATGAAGTGCCTCTTAGTCTCATATACAAAGGGCCCTCCATCAGCCTTAAAAGACACACAAAATTCATATTCTCTCCTACATTCTCTTCATTCATTGCTAGAAGAACAAGAGAGGACACTCATCATTAAGAACTCAATTCCCTACTTTCTTCTTCTTCATTCTCCCTCAAGAATATCAAACATGGATTCAACAGCTATACGTTTCCGCCTCTATTTCTTTCTCTAACTGCTTCCGGATTTGAGTGTTTATGGCTTTAAGGAATAAGATATGTTCCAACAATATGAACATATACAACAAATTTAGTGTATACAAAAATCTGAAATTCATCGAACCGTCTAAAACTCTTTAAATTAATAATTATTAATTTATCGATAAATTAATAACTCTACAAATTAATTAATTTTACCGGTCCCAACATTAATAATTTGTAGATTTTTAATGTAACATCAAGCGTCAAGGCTTATATGAATATTATACCAACAATTTCAATGATTATAATGTGTTGAGTGTGACTCTCAATTGGACTTGGTTTTGATCGGTCTTGCAACGAAGAAGGAAGACACCGACAACATAGGTGGGAGGCCGCACAAAGGGATATAGGTGACCGCACACATCGGCTTGTTCAAGGCCAGAATCGTTCCAGCTTGCTTGGGCGATCGCACATGTTGTTTTGGGCGGTCGCACATGGTGTCGGGACTGGGTTTCCGAATTCAAAAAGGAAACTGATTTTGGCTGTGATTTGGACTCCTATTCTTCTAGGGTTGGGTCTATATTTCGTGTATAAATATAGACAAGCCTCCAGACCTATTCTTGTGACTTGAAAGCCTTGTAGAGAGAGAGATTGATAGAAAAGCTAGGTTATTCACTATTGTGAGAGATTGTGAGATTGTGTGAAAGGTTTTCACCTTGATTCTCCTTGTACTCTTCTTGATTATAGTGAATTGATTCTCCGTCGCCCGTGGACGTAGCCAAGTTGGTGAACCACACGTAAAATCTCTTGTGTTCATCTATTTTTCAATTTTGTTTCGTTCTTGCTATTTTGTTATTTTGTGCTTTCATCTTTATCAATCAAGCAATTGTTGGGGTGCAACCCAAAGTCCCACATCGGCAATTGAGGAAACAATTACAAGGTATATAATAGCACCCACCCACTTCATTAGTATGAGGCCTTTTGGGAAGTTCCCAAAAACAGATCCGTGCGGGCTAGGCCCAAAGCGGACAATATCATACTAATGTGGGAAAAGTGGTGGTGGTGGTCGCGGTCCCTACAAGTGGTATCAGAGCCATGGTTCGGATGTTCCTGACCGGGTGGACCGCGTGTGTGCTTTATATTGGTGGGGTTCCCCTTGTGTGACATTGCGAATTGAGTCTTGCAATCGAAGGCGGTGGTGTTCCGCGGGCCGGTTGGTACAAGCTTTCGCTAGATATGGTCCTTGGTTTGAGGGGAGGATTGTTGGGGTGCAACCCAAAGTCCCACATCGGCAATTGAGGAAACAATTGCAAGGTATATAATAGCACCCACCCACTTCATTTGTATGAGGCCTTTTGGGAAGTTCCCAAAAACAAATCCGTGCGGGCTAGGCCAAAGCGGACAATATCATACTAATGTGGGAAAGTGGTGGTGGTGGTCGCGGTCCCTACATAATGTTCAAAAGATTTTGATGCGGCTCGCAAGCTTCTCGCAGTATGTGACTCTACCCTAAAATATGTTTTAGGAATATCTCAAGAATTTTACTTTATAATGAAAATTACAAATATTTTTGCTATTCAATTTTAAAGTCAATGTGAAATAATCATTGGGATGAAGGAAATATATATTTCATACTATTATTTCCATAGATGTAAAGTCGTCACACTTTACTCATTTTTTTCAAGAATATATTTATTTCTTATTTTAGTTATTGCAAAATCAATAAAAGCCAAACACTTAAAAGCTGTTTTTTTTTTCCCAAAAAAAAAAATAACTTACTAAATTAGCATTATTTTTTCTTTATGTATATAACAATATCTGTCCATGATATGAATGTGAATGAAAAGTAAGAAATACATTAGTGTAATGAAATGTTCTTATGTAAAACGAGTTTTACACTAGCGCTAGTGTAGAATGTGTTTTTACATACACACTTAGTTTTATGAAAAAACATGTTTTACACAAATAGATGAAAAACGTATTTTTTGTAATTGTCTTCTAACATTATCATACACATGTTTTAATATTAGAAAGTGGTTGTTGTAGTATAACACTTATAAAAATTCAAACAAACACTTTTATACATTCAAACTAACACTTTTAGTAGTAGCGTTAAGTTGCTGGTTGTAGTGTTAACAATTGCTTACCCTAGTGTTAAAAAATGCATGTTGTATTATTGAAAAATGCCTCTTAAAATGTTGAGAAGTGCCAAATGAGTTTTTATAAGTTAAAACAAGTGCATGCGCTAGTGTCAAAAATTGCCTAACTTACTTTTCTTCCACTTGCGCTAGAAATAATGTTTTAAACAATTATATCATTAACTTTTTATTTTTGTTAACTGGTTTTTCATTATGTTGGTCCCAAAGGGCAACAAGGGTATGAAAAATAGCTAGAGGGGGGGTGAATAGCTATTTTAAAATTCTTTTCGTACCCTTGGTAATCTCAATTGCAAATGCGCACTTTGTCAAGTAAGCGTTATGATATGCGCCTAAGTGAGTGAGTGAAATGCACAACGGAATTTAGTAATGTAAATAGGCGCAAAGTATGATAAAGAGGGCGCACACACACTCTAAGTATTTTGGCTCAAAGTGGGTGAAATAAGAAACTAAGGCAAATGATATAACAAGCACAACACAGTTCAATCAATCAATCTACAATGAATAAACAATCAAATAGTTAGATATGATATGAACATGAAAGGAAATAGCAAGATAATAAGTACGCGCTATTTGGAGAGGTTCGATCGGGAAAATGATCTACGTCCTCTACCAAGATGGTTTGTCTTGGATTTCTAATTGAGATCTTATATAATGAGAGAGTGTTACAAATTACAACTTTTGAGCTTATACACTAACTCAAGATCTATTTCTATGAATGAACAAATCCAAAACAATAACCGGTGTATCTCTTAAAGAAAGATCTAAGTGATTAAACTTAAAGAGGTGCGTGTGTGATTTTAGTATCAATGCTCTTTAGATCTTTGAGATTGAGAGCACAAGAAAACTAAAGTGTTATAGCTTGAGGATCTGGGCTAAGGATGAAGTTATGAAGATGTTCTTGAGAATTCTGGAAATAACAAAGGCAATCTTCAAATCTTCAACAAATGCTTGAGAGAGAAATTCTTGAAATTCTTAGCAATTCTTTAGCAACTTCAAATGGTTGAAGTTATGGGGTATTTATAGTAGAGGCCCAAAAACTAGCCGTTGGAAATCCTTGGTGAGTCAGAGAAAAGGACGGATGTGCTGTCGCTCATTGAGTGGAGCACGTGTCCTTTTATAGCCGTTAGACACATAACACAAATATGACCGTTATGGACAGATGTCCTTAGATGCGGGTGCATACGTGTTATTTAACCACCGTTGGATCATTGGCGTAGTTTGAATCTTCTTCAAGTCTTTGAATCTTCAATAAATCACTGAGTGTAAAATCAAAAATGATGAGGCGCGTTGAGCCATTAGAGCGCATGGTCCATTTGAGGCGCGTAACAAAGCGCGTGGATCTTTGAGGCGCGTAACAAAGCGCGTGGATATTTGAGGCGCGAGGCTATATGCGCGCGCGCTGAAGGGCGCATGGCGCATGTCATGAAGGGGCGCATGGCGCATGACTTGACTGAACTTGTGATTTGTCATGAATCTTGATCTTCTTGCCCTATTCCTAAGCCTGTTCTATTACAATAGACAACCTAAAAAATGAAGTATAAATACTTTTTACATATGGGTCTAAAGTCCATGAAATAAAACTTAGGTGATGGATCAATCAAATCTAATCAATCCTATTACATTGAAACTGGGATATAAGTGGGCATACCCAACAATCTCCCCCTATTTGATTGATGCCATTACATACTATATCAGGGACAAACATTATACTTGATAATAACATCTCCAAATAAATGAAATTGGTAAATCATGTCTCAAGTTAATGCACACACTAGTCCAAGATATAGATTTCTAATCTATTCCAATAAGGATAAAACATTACAAATGGAAAGATAGAAACAGCAGTTTATAACACATTCAGAATGATATGAGTTTCAGTTTTGAAATGTGTTTAAACAAAATTTAAACTCAATGCATAAAATATGAAGCAGTTCAAATGTAATGCATATGATTTTAAACAAAACATTCATTGTTCTACAAACAAGTAGTTTGAGTGAACAAAGTTTGGGATAAACGTGATGCTTTATTCTCATTAATACTTGGGATGTAGGAGTTACAGATTACAAGTATTGAACAGAACAAAATCAAAAGAGGTGCTAAAACATGTAAGCACTAGATCACTAATAGGTTTCTAATCAAAAAAGTTCTAACAACTTACAAACAAAGAAAAACAAAGGATTTTGAGGCGCGTCTTCATCTTTCAATCCTTCTTCAATTTCTGAGACGGAGCGCTGGATTTGCTTGGAAAGTTGATGACAACGGTTTACTACACCGTGAGTATCTGTGACACCATCTCTGATATAGTGCAAATGGCTCACATTGATGTTTTGATACTCATCAATGGTGCGCTGAGTGATAGACTGCTGTTGTGAAAAGTTTTCCGTGAAGGCTTGAAAGTTAGCTTCAACAGCAGTTTGAGCAGTAAGTATATCAGCGGAAACTCTATCTGCGCGCCTGTCTGTACTGGAATGCGCGGCGTTGAAGTGAGTGACAACTAATTCCTTCAAAACTTCAATCTTTGAAAGCAGGGAATTGATGTCTATATGCGCGCCAGGAGCGGAGCTGGAAGAGGGCGTAGGAGTTTCGGGAGCTATAGGCGCAGGAGTTTCAGAGGCTTTGGATTCTGCGCCAGGATCAGCACCATACACAGTTAAACCTAGGATTTCTAGCTCATCCTTAACTTCCTTGAGTTTATCCACAACACTCAGCAATTTTTGGCTATCTCCAGCCACCATTTCAAATAACTTCCTTATATCACCCGCTATGTTCAACTCTACCTCCCTTATAGCATTAATGAAATCTTGGCCATCAGTGAGTTTGATGCCACCGTCTATGCGCTCATGAAGGGAGGCAAGAGTGCCTTTGAAAAGCTCATTCATTTGATCAATAGCGTCATTCCATTGTTGAGGAGTCAGGAAATGTTTGTCCTTGATATTTGCATCTATGCGCTTCATCTCCCCCTTAATAGCAGCAATCTCATCAGCTTGCTGAGTAAGCATGGTAGTATGAAGCTCTAACTGTGAGTTCATTTGAGCTTGGCCTTGCTGGAGTTGCTGTAAAAGTGAAATAACAACACTCATATCAGGAGTGGTAGGAGGAGGCGCATGAGAAGTACGGGGCGCAGGAGATGATTTAGTAGGAGCGCGAGGAGAAGGCAGATATTCATCACTTGAAGTGGGCTCTACTGAAATAGTAGGGGGCGCATTAGGTGATTTGCGCCTTAAAGGATCTGGCTCCCCCTGAGCTGTATCTTCACTAAGTTCACCAAATAAATCAGCTGATATTTGGTCTTTAAGACTTTGACGTTCAGAAGATAGATTAGCAGGAGTGTTGATAGGCGCTTGAACAGTAGGAGGCGCATTAGTGGCGGGCGCGCGTACATCAGCGCTAGACCCTGCACCTTTGCGCCTTTCAGACTTGGATAAGTCAGCAGCCTGTTTTGACCTGTATTCTTCATCCTTTTTCTTCTGCGCTTCCAGTCTACTGGCTTCTTTTGCGCGCTTCAGTTCCTTCTCTTCTTCAGTATCAACTCTTGGGTGCTTAGGGGGTTTGCTTGTACCTTCTGCCACCCTTTTTCCTTTACCTTTTTCTGCGCCTGGAACACCTGTTGGTTCTGCGTGAGGTACTGCTTCAGTTTCTGCGCCGTCTGCATCCTCATCTGATTCAGTGGTTTCATCAACCAACTGAGCACCCTTTACCCTAGGCGCGCGCTTTGCCATGCGCTTCAGTGGTTTGATAAGCTGGGTTCTGAGCGAGGAAATCAGCAAGCGCAGGATAAGTAAGAAATATCTTCGTGAGTATTCTGCAGTGGGTTTTGAACTTCGTCTTCCCTTCAGACTTGTTCTTGTTATATACTTATCAATTTGGTCAGATAAGGTTTTGAACAAAATCTGAGGCCAATTCAATCTGGTTTTTCCCATGATGGCAGCAGTATACTCCAACTGCTCTACGGTGAATCTATTCACATTGCCGGTTTTGAATACAATAGAAGTATCAACCAGATGCGCTATATGAGCGAGCAGATCACCACCATCCTTTATCTCAACATTCTTGATGTTATTCAGAAGAGTAGGGACATTGAGATAAGTACACGCCACTGTATTCTGAGCCGCAACTGAGTAAGAGTTCGGTTGACCAGAAACACCCTGAGGACCAGTAGTGCTAAAGCTCACTATATTCTTGATTGTGCCCGTTGAGATAGTGATAGGAATGTTCTGAACTGTGGCGCAAATCCGGTAGCGCACGAATCCATCTGCTGGAGTCTCAACTAGAGCTGCTGTTGAGAAAAATTCATCAACAAGGAGCGGAGAATAGAATGGTTGCTCCAGCGTGAATAATGGAGTGAGTCCAGCGGTGTGAATGGTTGAAAGAATTTCAAGCCCCATTGGATCAAGAGAAAGCTCAGCAAGATCTATCGTCTCACCGGGTCTGAAATTAGCAGGATCCTGAAAACATAACAATGATTTAAGTTAGGAGTGTATAAGGCGCATAGAATCATAAAATGAGCTAAGTATAGAATAGGCGCAGGACAATATATAGGCGCATAAGAAATAGCATGCGCATACTATTATTAGGCGCATATATGTTGTAGGCGCATACAAATACGAGGCGCATAATATGGTTCTATGAAATATACTAAGTAAAAATTAAACACAAGAATTTGACTAAGTAAAATTTAGGCGCATAAATGTTTAGGCGCATAATGTCTCTAGGCGCATGAGTTGATTGAGGCGCATAACATTTGTATTTGCATAGGGCGCATACAATTATTAGGCGCATGAATCAAGTAAGGCGCATAAAGTCATAGGGCGCGTAACCGACTAGGCGCATAAATCAACACTCAGGCGCATAATTATGTAAAATTCATACTAAGTATAAATGTAACACCCATCCTATTTCCTGTTAAATATTTGACATACTTGTTAAATTCTTGAACTTGCATGTTATGTGTTAGTTTTACTTGGGTTAAAGTTTTAACTACTTTAAATAGTTAAGGTGGTTAAATGTTTAGTTTTGACTTTTGGGTCATTTGTGAAAATTTGACTTTAGGGGCCTTTTTGTTAAAGTGAAACTTGAGGGGCCTAAGTGTCATTTTTGAAAGTTGAAAGGATAAATGTTGTTTGCCTTCTTCTCTGAGGCAAATTTCCCAAATCATTTTACGTTGCTCTTCCTCTGTTCTAAAACCTAGGGTTAGAATTTTCCCTATTCCCGACTCCTCGAGTTTAATTATCCCTCCGTTCTTGATTCCGATCCCGGATTAATATTCGTGGCGTTGAATAGAGCGTTCCAGGCCGAACAGAAATAAGTTTGGGTCAACTTGAATTTTGACTAGGTAAGTTATTAGCTCCCCCTTGCTTGTAATAACATGCATAAATGTTATTCTCGATACTTGTGAATGTTAATTTTGTGTTTGGGGTGATTTTTGTGGTACTTGTAAATTTGGGACAAAAGGAGTAAAATTCCCCTGTGTAAAATTATAAAGGGATTTGGAAAGATGAGTTTGAATGATGTTATGCCTTTTCTGGGAATGTTGAATTTGTTAGGAAATGTTACTCCTACGTTTGGAACGGAAAATATTTCAACCTGGGAAAGAATGAAAATTTCGCATTTTAGTACACTGTGCGACCGCACAAAAATGAGTGTGCGACCGCACATCTTTCTGAAGGAATTTTCAAAGAAATTGACATGCTTGTGTGCGGCCGCACAGTCCATTGTGGGCGACCGCACAGTTGTCTGAAAAACAAAGATTTTGTTTAAAGTTTGTATAAAGTTGGAAGTAACCCTAGTTAAGGTATATAACCTTAATATAAGATGTCCTAGCAAGTGTTGTGATACTTTAGGGGCATCAGACTTGGTCTTAACCATGTATACTCATTGAATTAAAATGAGAACATAAGTATAAGAGTAGTATCTCTTCTTTATGTCTTGAAAGTGCTATGAACAAGCACTAATGTGTTATACTTGTTGTGAATCCAATGATTGTGCACCTTAGAGGCATTAGCATAATGTCTTAGACTTGAACATCCTAAGAATAGGATTGGGATTTGGTAAGAGTAAATGTATAACTCTTATACTTGTTTGAATGTCCAAAGATTGGAAGTTATAACTTGAAGTATAAGACATTAAAAGCTTGTACATGACTTGAACATCCATAGAAATGGATTAAGACTTGAATATAAGATAATAAAATCTTGTACTTGACTTGACACCATATGTATGGTAGTGAACTTGGAAGTGCTATGAACAAGCACTAACGTGTATGAGACATGTTCTTGTTGTGTATGTGCAAACATTGCATATAGTTGCTTGATAACAAGGTGACTTCTTGAGTACTTGAAGCATGTTCCTTGTTGAGCTAGTCCACTACATTTGGATTAGTTCCTCTCCCGTTGTTCAAGTAAATATCTACTTGTACTTTCTTGTGTGAGTCCAGCTGGTTCTCCTTGCTTGTTCGAAAATGTATAGGTTCACGCTTGTCGCGAGAGCTGGGGTTTAAGTGACAATCGGGTCCCTATGTATTTCCGCCCGACCCCTTACTACCGGCCATAGTAAGGGCATAGCTTCCTTAGTTGGAGCAATAAGCCTGACTTAAGTGAATGCTAAATTCCCGTCCCGAACACCTTATGAATAATCATGAGTACTGATATTGAGAATGACACTGGTTACCGGGTCTTCTGATATATACTGAATAATCAGTTCCTGTTATTGATCGTGATGTCAAAGTAATACAAGCTTCGACAACAATGGTATTCTTGGGAGGAATAAGGAAGGAAGCAATATCCTTATAACTTGCTTGTTTAGCCTTATGTGCTACTTGATGAGTGGATTATCCTCTCATATACTTGTTACTTGATGATACTTGAGATATGATTATTTAAGTATCTACTTGAATTGCATGATAACATGTCATGTAGTTGCATCTAATAGCTTACTGAGATTTATCTCACCCTTTATTTGCTTCCCCCCCAGGAAAGGAAGGATAGTGCGCAGTGAGGCTCGACATAGTTGGGAGCTTGCTTCGCAGGTCGTGATTATTTTGGGGCTTGTGTCCTTTTACTCTTGGTGAGGACGATGTATTGGGTTTTGTATAACTCCTTATTTTGGGGTAGACAGTCTTGTTCTGTTCTTGTTGTCACTAGACATCTTGTATAGTACTCTTAATGCCAGCTTATGTGCTAGGCATGTTTCCGCTGTGTATGTATTAAGTTTGGTTTTGAATTTTCTTGTCTAGAACTCGTGTTGTGAGCTAGTATAGCTCCTTACTCTAGAGTATATATATCATGTCAGTTTGTTAAACAAATGTCATTAAGTTTCTTGTTAAGTTTCTTGTTTCCCGTTAGGCACTCCCATCCAGGTTCGAGGTACTATTAGGGGATCCCGGGACCTGGGGGCGTGTCAATAAAAAACACACGAAAACACACAAACACATATCAAACATGCATATGTAAGTTTTAAGAATCAAAATATGAAAGTTTTGAAAAACAAGTTTTGAAAAATTTGAAACCCAAGTTATGCAAAAATAACGAAGAATACGAAGAACATGCTTGAGTGCTTGAAGAACATCAAGAACACCAAGAACACATGATTCGTGAAACTTCACCAAATCAAGCACACAATATGTCAAAATGACCACAATAAGACAAGGATCACAAATATGTAAATCAAAACAAGTAAAAATCAACAACAAAAACAGAAAATGGATTCAAAGATCCGAAAATTCGAAAAGTCAAAAATTTAAGATTTTCAGATTCGCAAAATATAATGCATTGATCGTTGAAAAGTTTAGTTATAAAGAATCTAAAACACAAATCGAACATAACCTAATAAACGATTTTGAAAACGGATCACCGAAACAAGATTTATCAAGAAAAATATGATCCGGGTTTTTGAAAAAGTCGAAGAACAGAGACCCAGAACAAAAAAAATGATAATAATTCGAAAATAAGGAGTTTGAGGGTTAGAGATTCATACCATTTCGTCTTGGGTTGTTTTTGTTGTTCGTTTAGGACCCATAAATATATATAGAATCGAAAATGAGAAAGAAAGAGAGAGAAACCGGATAGAGAGAGAGTAGAGTAGAGATTGATGATGAAGGAGAGAGAGAGAGAGGAAATATATAGGTTAGGGAGAAAAAAAATATTAGCACAAATAAGGAAATAATAGGGTTAAAATTTAAAAAGATGAGAAGTTGAAAGGATGGGCATTTAATGAGGGGAAACAAATTTCGGCTCATCATGGCTAAAAAGGACAAAGCATTAATGAGGGATTTTAAGGATTTGAAGGCTATTTAATGCTGAATGACCCAAAGCACTTTGATGTGACATTTTGGGTAAGGGAAAAACAGCTCCATTTTCCCTTTAAGTGTATGAGCAATTTTGACTAATTTTTGCACAAACTCCAAAAACATATGTTTTGGTGTAAGTTTGGGGTGCAAGAAATAAATCCCCAGAAAATAAAAATTTTCGAAAAACGTAAAACGAGGGAAAAATTAATTGCACAAGTACCCTTGAACAATTAATGGAATGTCAAAAGACAAAGATTCCTATAATAAATGAGAACAATCATACCTGGTACTTGTGAAACTTTAAAGCGCTCAATCATTGAGGGAGTTAATATGGTAGCATTGATTGAGCCGCAGTCATAAAGAGGCGCATAGTCTAATCTAGGCGCGCAGAATGACTTACGAGGCATTGAATGCTAGGCGTGCGTTGGAATTGGGCGCGCAGAGAGTGTGGGGCGCGCAAAAGTATTGGGCGCGCATAAAGTTTAGGCCGCGCAAAAGTATTGGGCGCGTAGAGTTTCCTTGAAATGATTTATCATTTGAACCTAATATACTCATATAACTCAACAAAACATAAAATCATTAGTATTGACAAAACCATAATGAATTTTAGTTGAGTTCAAGCATACCCATTTCACCTCTCAAAAATATGAACCCTTTCGCATCAAGTGCTTTCGTTAAAATATCGGTGATTTGATAGACGGTTCCCACGTGTTCCAAATGTAAATTTCCTTTCTCCACGTGGTCTTTGAGAAAGTGATATTTGATGTCGATGTGTTTGATCTTGGAGTGCATGACAGGATTTTCAGAAACTGCAATTGTTGATGTATTGTCGCAGTAGATGGGACAATTTTCTTCAATGATATCATAGTCAACCAATTGCTGCTTCATCCATAGTATTTGACAGCAACAACTTCCCGCAACGATATATTCAGCTTCGGTTGTTGAGACAGATACAGAAGCTTGTTTCTTACTCGCCCATGACACAAGTCGATATCCGAGGAAATGACAAGTGCCACTAGTGCTTTTCCTATCAATTGTGCACGCTGCATAGTCCGCATCTAAATAACCTACAAGTTTAAAGTTCGAATCTTTGGTGTACCAAAGTCCAAGGTTAACAGTGCCGGAGAGATATCTTATAATACGTTTCACAGCAATTAAGTGTGCTTCTCTAGGGTCAGATTGATAACGAGCACAAACACAAATACTAAACATAATATCAGGCCTACTAGCAGTAAGATAAAGGAGTGAGCTAATCATACCTCGATAGAGCGTTTGATCAACACGTTTACCTTTTAAATCTTTGTCGAGTTTGTTGCCGGTAGCCATTGGAGTATCGTATGCTTTGGCGTTCTCAAGTCCAAATTTCTTGATTAAGTCCTTTGTATATTTGGCTTGAATGATGAATATGTCTTCATTCATTTGCTTGATTTGAAGCCCGAGGAAGAATGTGAGTTCTCACATCATGCTCATTTCAAACTTGCTCTTCATTAGTTTCTCAAAGTGCTTGCACAACAATTCATTAGTAGAACCAAATATAATATCATCAACATAAATTTGAACAAGTAATTTATGACCATTATGCTTGGTAATGAAAAGAGTTGTATCGATTTTACCGCGAGTGAAGCCTTTTTCAATGAGAAATTTTGATAGTGTATCGTACCATGCTCTTGGGGCTTGTTTGAGTCCATACAAAGCTTTCTGGAGTTTGTACACATGATTTGGAAATTGTGAATCTTCAAACCCAGGCGGTTGAGCAACGTAGACTTGTTCTTGGAGTTCACCATTAAGAAACGCACTCTTCACATCCATTTGATATAGCTTGAAGTCCTTGTGAGCTGCGTAAGCTAGAAATAATCTGATAGCTTCAAGTCTTGCTACGGGCGCAAACTTTTCATCGTAATCAATTCCTTCTTCTTGCCTATAGCCTTGTGCAACCAATCTTGCTTTGTTTCTTGTGATGGTTCCATTCTCATCCATCTTGTTTCTGAACACCCATTTCGTACCAATCACTCCATGATCATTTGGTCTTGGAACAAGAGTCCAAACCTTACATCGTTCAAATTGATTGAGTTCTTCTTGCATTGCAACAACCCAATTAGGATCTTGGAGCGCTTCATCAGCCTTCTTCGGTTCAATTTGAGAGATGAATGCAGTGTAAGCATCAAAGTTTGTAGCTCTCCTTGTACGAATACCAACGTTTAGATCACCAATGATATTATTGATTGGGTGACCTCTAACTTCACGAATTTCAGGAGGTAAGTTAGGTTGAGTCGTAGTAATTTGAAGGTCTTCAATTGGTACATCTTCACCAGATTCTAAATCATCAAAGTTTGGGGGTTGAATTGGTGTAGAGTTGAAACTTGGGTTTACACCAGATGCAGCTGTAGATATAGGCGAATGAGAGGCATCAAGAGGCTCAACATGTGAGTGAGGCGCAGCTGATGACTCATGGGGCACGACATATGAGGAATTTGGAGCAACTGATGTTGATGGATTTCCTTGAGTTGATAGATTCTGATTTTGAGTAGGCGCAACATAAATAGGAGCACCTGTATCATTAAGCTCAACAGAATCATCAGCAACATTTGGAGCCAAATGTGGCTCAAGGAGAGAATGTTCATCAAAAGTAACATGTACAGATTCAACTATCACTAATGTAGTTCTATTAAAAACGCGAAAAGCTTTAGAATGTTTGGCATACCCAACAAAAATACCTTCGTCAGCTTTGGCATCGAATTTACCTCTATGTTCGTTTCCGTTGTAGAGGATATAACATTTGCAACCAAAGATCTTGAAGAATGCAATGTTGGGAGTTCTACCACGCCAAAGTTCATACGGAGTCTTGTTATGAAGTTTGTTGATGAGGGAACGATTTGAGTAAAACATGTTGTGTTGATAGCTTCTTCCCAAAAGTACTTAGGCAATTTCGCTTCAGCTATCATCGTCTTTCCCGCTTCAATCAACGTTCTATTCTTTCTTTCCACAACCCCATTTTGTTGAGGAACTCCAGCGGTTGAGAAGTTGTGATCTATCCCATGATCGTCGCAATATCGAGCAACACCGTTGTTCTTGAATTCTGTTCCATTGTCAGATCGAACACTAACGATGTCATCTTCTTTTTGGGTTTGGAGCAGTCTAAATAAGGTGGTCAAAATGTCGTAACAATCGTCTTTTGAGATCATCATTTCCACCCATGTATATCTTGAATAATCATCCACCACAACTAGAGTATACTTGTTCTTTCGAATACTTGCAGTGGTGACTGGTCCAAATAGATCAATGTGAAGCAGTTGCAAACATCTAGAGGTTGAAGGATTGGTCTTGCTGGAGAAAGATTTCTTCGGTTGTTTGCCAAGTTGACACGCGGCGCACTTCTTGTCATGATGATCAGCAACCTTGGGAAGTCCTTTAACAAGGTTATTCCTGCTGAGTTTAGATAGATATTTGAAGTTCAAGTGACTTAAGCGCTTGTGCCACAGCCAACTATTTTCGTTCACACTTTTTGTTACAAAACAAAGATTAGTACTAGAGTTCATACTATGGAAATCAATAATGTAAATATTTGTCTTACGATATCCCGTGAGTAATGTAGCTCCAGTTTTGCCATTCTTGATGAGACATTGAGTTGAGGTGAAATGGCATTCTAATCCTTTGTCGCAGAATTGAGATATGGATAATAAATTGTGCTTGAGCCCTTCGACGAGAGAGACTCTTTCAATGCACACTTTGTCTTTCTTGAGCTTTCCATATGCAACAACTTGACCTTTGTTATTATCACCAAATGTTACTGAGGGACCTCTTTCTTCATGGACATCTTCTAATAAGGATTCATCTCCAGTCATGTGTCTTGAACACCCACTATCGAGAATCCATTCATAATTTCTAGCTTTTGAAGATCCAGCCATGAAACAAAGAACCTGAAATATAGACATTTAAGCATGTCCCCTTTATTCCTTTTGGGTCCTAGGGTTAGCAACTTTTGACAACCCACTCTTGCTTGACCTTAGGGTTTTTACGTCCTTTGGCATTGGGAGTGAATCGCAAAAGGCATTCCACGGCCTTGTGTCCAGAACAATCACAAATGGAACAATGATGAAAGCCACCAATCACATGAGTTTTCACAAACTCTTTACTTTTCTTTGGAATAGCATTCTTCTTTGGGTCAGATGGACTAGCCTTAACAAAATCCTTCTTTTGAAATTTTGGAGCGCTTGATCTAGGAGGGCGCATAGGGCTAGGAGGCGCACGGCGATGAGGCGCGTGGCTTCTAGACGCATAATGAGCACTCGAAGAAGGAGCGCTCTTGGTTTCAAGAATGATTTTGCTAGGAGCTGATTCATCTGTAGCTATATCTTTCCCATTAGCTTTCCCAAATTGCTTCGTTGGGTAGACATAATGGAATGTTTGTCTCTTGACTTTTTCCTGTCCTTTACCCATTGAATTAGAATATTTTTCCTTGGGAATTTCAAAAGTTTGCTGGTTTGTAAATTCACTATCTCTTTCAGCACAGACATCACATTTAAAGTTGTCACTAGTTGATGAGAATCCCAAACCACTTTTATCACCACTGACTTTTTGGGACTCAAATATATTCTCCATAGTGACACGAGAATTGGACCACTCATTTGTAATCTTTTTAAGATCAGTAATTTGAGCAACCAATTCATCGTTTTGAACTTTAAGAAGTGAGTTCTGTTCTGTTAGAAAAGTGTTTTTAACAGTAAGAGGAGTCATGCTCTTTATCTGCTCCTTAAGGAGGGTGAGTTCAGATTTAAGTAGAGATTTCTCGGTCTTAAGCTGGGAAATTTCATCACATGATAGTGCAAAAGCTTCCTTCATACTATCAAATCTAGTGATTACCTTTTCAGCCTTTTTGAACAATTTTTCTTGTTCAGCAATCACTTCATCATCATTGATTTTGGAGATTGGAGCAGTTGGTTCAACTTGTATGCTCCTTTTCTCAACTTGTTCCTTGCACTAAGATCACATCGAGAGAATAACAATCCACCATCGCTTTGAGCCGGAGTGAGAAATCCTTGTTCAACGAGCTCGCTGATGGTTGGTCCTTTCTTCCTTTTCACTTCTTGAAAACCTGTAGATTTCTTGATAGGTTTATTCAAGGCATTCATATCAGGAACATCCTTGGAGAAGTCATCATCAGAATCATAAGTATCAACTTCATCATCATTTTCCATCAAACAAACGAGTCCATCATCGGAATCTTCATCGCTCTCATCTGAGTCTGTTTCAATCCAAGTGTTCTACTCATTTGCTGGTACTTCTTCTTCCGCAACCATTCCCTTGTGACGAGTGAATTTGGGAGAGAACTTGGGAGTATGGCTGCTCTTCTTCTGCATATATTCAAATTTTGGAGTTGGGCAGCTTGAAGCAAAGTGTCCTGGTTTCCTGCAATTAAAACAAACAAGGTCTTCTTTTCTTTTTGAGTCACTGCTCTTCGTGAACTTTGGAGGAGCTCTGCTGGTAGATCCTTGAAATTTGCTGGTTGAGCCGGGCTTGGTAAATTTTCTAAACTTCTGGAATCTCTTCACAAATAAAGCGAAGTCTTCATCGTCCATGTCCAATAGCTCAGAAGTAGAAATTTTGGGATCAGAACTTTTATCATCATGAGTAGGCGCAGGCGCAGAAACATGCGCCTCTTCTCTTTGCGCCACTATTGCTATGGATTTTGATTTTCCTTCAGTTTCACTAATTCGCTGAAGTTTGAGCTCATAAACTTTGAGATTTGCATAAAGGTTCCTTAAAGTCCATACATCTAGAGTTCCGGCGTCTTCAAGAGCGCTGGATTTATGTAGGTATCTTGATCCAAAAGCTTGGAGAAAATTGACATTTAAATCCTTGTTAGAAAACTTCATGCCAAGTGAAATACATAGATTTATAATTTCACAGTAGCATTCATAAGTTTGTCTTAAAGTTTCACCGGGGAGTTGAGAGAAATTGTTGAATCTCTTTTGCACTTCATATTTCTTGTTCTCCTTGCAGACGGTGTCTCCTTCTATATGCTCTTCAATGGCATCCCATAGCTCATTAGCAGTAGCACAATGCATGACTTGTTGTTTCATAGCCGTGCTTAGAGTGCTTAGAAGAATGTTTCTTGCTTTGCCATCATTTGCAACTCTTCTTGTTTCTTCCTCAGTCCATTCTTCCCTTAGTTTCTTGATGGTTGGTTGAACAGCATTGGTGCGCGGATTTGGATTCGCTTTCATAGGAATGTAAGGTCCATAAATCACGGTGTCATGAAGTCTTTCATCGATTGAGTTGAGATGAGTTAAGATGCTGAATTTCCACACGTCAAAATGATCTTCATCAAAAACCGGAACGTGAGTGTAGTTTGCAGTTGCCATAGGTTTTGAGTTTTCCATTTAGAATCGGCACCCAAGCTGTTAAGCTTGAAAAACAAAAGTGTTTTATAAAGGTGTTTGCTCTGATACCACTTGTTGGTCCCAAATGGCAACAAGGGTATGAAAAATAGCTAGAGGGGGGGTGAATAGCTGTTTTAAAATTCTTTTCGTACCCTTGGTAAACTCAATTGCAAATGCGCACTTTGTCAAGTAAGCGTTATGATATGCGCCTAAGTGAGTGAGTGAAATGCACAGTGGAATTTAGTAATGTAAATAAGCGCAAAGTATGATAAAGAGGGCGCACACACACTCTAAGTATTTTGGCTCAAAGTGGGTGAAATAAGAAACTAAGGCAAATGATATAACAAGCACAACACAGTTCAATCAATCAATCTACAATGAATAAACAATCAAATAGTTAGATATGATATGAACATGAAAGGAAATAGCAAGATAATAAGTACGCGCTATTTGGAGAGGTTCGATCGGGAAAATGATCTACGTCCTCTACGAAGATGGTTAGTCTTGGATTTCTAATGGAGATCTTATATAATGAGAGAGTGTTACAAATTACAACTTTTGAGCTTATACACTAACTCAAGATCTATTTCTATGAATGAACAAATCCAAAACAATAACCGGTGTATCTCTTAAAGAAAGATCTAAGTGATCAAACTTAAAGAGGTGCGTGTGTGATTTTAGTATCAAGGCTCTTTAGATCTTTGAGATTGAGATCACAAGAAAACTAAAGTGTTATAGCTTGATGATCTGGGCTAAGGATGAAGTTATGAAGATGTTCTTGAGAATTCTGGAAATAACAAAGGCAATCTTCAAATCTTCAACAAATGCTTGAGAGAGAAATTCTTGAAATTCTTAGCAATTCTTTAGCAACTTCAAATGGTTGAAGTTATGGGGTATTTATAGTAGAGGCCCAAAAACTAGCCGTTGGAAATCCTTGGTGAGTCAGAGAAAAGGACGGATGTGCTGTCGCTCATTGAGTGGAGCACGTATCCTTTTATAGCCGTTAGGCACATAACACAAATATGACCGTTATGGACAGATGTCCTTAGATGCGGGTGCATACGTGTGTGAATACGTGTGTTTGAATTTGAGAATATTCATAGTAACATTAAAAATATGAGAGTCGCCACGCCGTTTTAATTATAGCCAAAACATTGAGAAAAAGCACGTTTAATGGGTTCGGGGGTCAAATTACAACAAGAGAAGAATATTGAACGTTATCACTCCTATTGCCCGAATGATCGGTCTTTCTATCATGATGAATGTGTTAGTAGTGTGTTAGTGTTTGAGACCGGATCCAAAGATTGCCTACGTTCCTCTCAATGTGAGAAGCTCAGGTCAGCGTAGTTCGAGAAGAATTTAGAATAGGCAGAAGAATCGGGATCATGGATAATGAGGGGGAATTACCTAAAGATTAGGGTTTAGAAGTAGTTCCTAGATCATCCTCGGGTTGATGAACCCTCGATCATCATCGGCTATGAAATAACATGCAAACATGAAGATCGCAACCCTAAATATAGCATAAATGAGGTTTTAATCTATGAACACGATGAACATATGAAGAACATATATGAACATATGAATAAACATGCGAAGCATATGAATAAACTATGAATAAACATGCAAGAACATGAATATTAAAGATCTACATTAGAAATAATGCAAGAACGTGAAGAAATAAGTTAGAAAACTTACCTATGTTGGCAAGAAATAAACCTTGATCTTCTTGGAGGTTTGAATGCTAATTAGAGAGCAAAATTGTGTTTAAGAACTCTCAAATTCGGATCTCCCCCTAAACCAATAGCATGAGATTGATTTATATAGTAAACTGAGGGGAAGATCTGATGGTCCAGATCATCCGGGGCGGATGTGGCCGCGTGGCCAATATTGAGGGCGGCGGCAAAAGTGGCCGCGTGGCCAATATTGAGGGCGGCGGCGAAAGTGGCCGCGTGGCCATCGTTGCGCGCTGACTTGAAATTCAAGCTAGGGTTTTACTGTTCATACAAGGCAACCCTAAATGTCCATATTTAATGTTTTCTAGAACATTGAGCTATTTTTGGGAATCCGGGACAAGTCTTTGCAAGGTTTCTAATTCCCATAAAGTCCTTGTATATTTGGGAAAGCCCTAATAAACTCATTTTCAGATCGGGTACTAACAGTAGCCCCTCGGCGACGCTTCTTGCAAGGCAATGGAGGGTCGATGATAAAAATAGGAACCGTTCTGAAACATGAGTTTCAAAACAGAGGAAAGGTAAGGGAACGGCTGGACCTTGACAGGCGACCTACGTATCCGCGGGGGAATCAAGCCAAACGTAGTTCAAATCTGATGGGAAATTGGGAATGACTGTCCTCTGATGGGGAGAAACGTCTTCTGCTGGGGAAAATGCACTTGCTGGGGATGAGAGATGACCATGTTGGTCGGGTGGCTGGACCTTTTCAGGTTTCCTACGTATCCTCCGAGGAATCAAGCCGGTCGTAGTTCAGAGCGATTAGGGAAAAGCGAGCCATCGGACTTCTGCTAGGGATAATAAACCTACGGGCACTATTCTGTATGAAGAACGAACATTCGTTAGGAAATGAAGTCATTTGGGAAAAATAAAGATTACGTTGTCTAAATAATCCCAAGATGGAATGGTAAACGCAATCAGGATCGCCAGGGCTCCTGCCGATTGTGCTAACGAAACGCCGAGGCTTCTGCCAACCACGATCGATCAAGGATACGTATGTCATAGAGGCGCCGAAGTCTCTACAATCATACGAATCCTAATAATAGGTGCTGGATCTCTCGCAAACAGAAACGCCGAGGCTCCTGCCAATCACGATTGATCAAGGATACGTATGTCATAGAGGCGCCGAAGTCTCTACAACCGTACGAATCCTAATAATAGATGCTGGATCTCTCGCAAACAGAAACGCCGAGGCTTCTGCCAATCGCGATCGATCTAGGATGCGTATGTTATAGAGGCGCCAAAGTCTCTACAACCATACGAAGCCTAAGCAAATATTAGGAAATGCTAAAATAATAGATGCTGGATCTCTCGCAAACAGAAACGCCGAGGCTCCTGCCAATCACGATCGATCTAGGATGCGTGTGTCATAGAGGCGCCAAAGTCTCTACAACCATACGAATCCTAAGCAAATATTAGGAAATGCTAAAATAATAGATGCTGGATCTCTCGCAAACAGAAACGCCGAGGCTTCTGCCAATCACGATCGATCTAGGATGCGTATGTCATAGAGGCGCCAAAGTCTCTACAACCATACGAATCCTAAGCAAATATTAGGAAATGCTAAAACAGATGCTGGATCTCTCGCAAACAGAAACGCCGAGGCTTCTGCCAATCACGATCGATCTAGGATGCGTATGTCATAGAGGCGCCAAAGTCTCTACAACCATACGAATCCTAAGCAAATATTAGGAAATGCTAAAATAATAGATGCTGGATCTCTCGCAAACAGAAACACCGAGGCTTCTGCCAATCACGATCGATCTAGGATGCGTATGTCATAGAGGCGCCAAAGTCTCTACAACCATACCAATCCTAAGCAAATATTAGGAAATGCTAAAATAGATGATGGATCTCTCGCAAACAGAAACGCCGAGGCTTCTGCCAATCACGATCGATCTAGGATGCGTATGTCATAGAGGCGCCAAAGTCTCTCAACCATACGAATCCTAAGCAAATATTAGGAAATGCTAAAATAGATGCTGGATCTCTCGCAAACAGAAACGCCGAGGCTTCTGCCAATCGCGATCGATCTAGGATGCGTATGTCATAGAGGCGCCGAAGTCTCTACAACCATACGAATCCTAAGCAAATATTTGGTGAAGAATTGAAATTTTAAGGGGCTTTCCGTTCCCAAAGGTATCGAATATCAGTCAAAACAGCGCTAAGGGCACCTAAAATGAATCAAAGGGGAATGTACTAGGGGTAAAACTGAAATTTTGCATGTTGAGGCAAAGATGATGGATTGTTATGAAGTCGCAAACGGGATGAACTCTCGGGGAGTCACAAAGGTGATAGACTCTCGGGGAGTCCCAAGGGTGACGGACTTTCGGGGAGTCACAAAGGTGATAGACTCTCGGGGAGTCACAAGGGACTCTTTGGTGAGTCACAAGGGCAAATGACCTTTAGGGAGACGCGAAGGAGATGGACTCTCGGGGAGTTGCTAATATGGGAAACATGATCTGGGTTCCGCTTATCCTAATTTAGGAGGGGATGAGGCTACGAGCCATTGAGACCAAGGTGTTAGGTAAGGGACATTTTTCTTGGTTGCCTAGAGGTAGGACCTAAGGCTCTTTTAAGGAAAGGGAATAAGGAAGATGGTGGTCTCCTAATCTTGAGATAGGGATGCCAAAGATGTCACGGCTTCTTGGGCTTTAGATTATGTCTTGGAGATACTGTGGGTTTCCTAGGCTTACAGGCTAGGGATAGGAGTTTATTTAAGCATGAGGAGAGTATTCTATCCTAGGCTTAGTGCTAGGGCTTGGAAAGGTTGAGGTTTGGGAACTTCCTAGATGTTAGGGTTTCGAACAAGGGTTTGGAAACTGGTGTTTAAGGACCATGACTCTCCTAGGTTTGGGACTAGGGTTTAGGAATTTCCTAGGTCTAGGAGGCTAGGGCTTGGAGTTGTGGTAGGCTTAGAGGTTGCAAAGGCGTTGGCTTTTAGACATAAGGCTGGGAGTTGGAAAGGTTGTGACTTCTTAGGCTTGAGACCATGGACCGTTGGGAAGAGGGATTGCTTTTGTGGAAGGTCCACTAAGCTTGATGTTAGGGCTCACCATTTTCCGGGATTGGTGACTATGGCTTGGAAATGTTCGTGGTAACCTAGGCTTTGGGCTAGGTCTTAAGGCTAAGGACTGTAAACTTCCTATATTTTGAGACTAAGGTGAAGGAATTTCCTAGGTCTAGGACTAGAGTTTGAAGGGAATGTTGAATCCTAGGTTTGATGATAGAGTTTAAAGAGGATAATTTCTACCTAGGATTGAGGCTAGGGTTTTAGAAAGAGTGCGATTACCTAGGTTAGAGGCTAGGGTTTAGAGCGAATGCGACTACCTAGGCTCGAGGCTAGGGTTTAGAGCGAATGCGGCTTCCTAGGCCTGAGGCTAAGGTTGATTAAGTTTTGGACAGGGCATTGTATCCTAGGTTTTGGGTTAAGGTTTCAATAAGACGGGGGATTAAGATTGTAAATTTCCTAGGTTTCAAGACTAGGGTTTCGGGAATTTGGAAATGATGTTGCATACGGGGATTTGGAAATTCCCTAGAATTTGGGCTAGGGTTAAAGGGGATGTTGTGGTTTCCTAGGCTTAAGGCTAGGGTTTAGATAGGATATGTGACTACCTAGGATCAAGGCTAGGGTTTAGGAAGGGTGTAGCTACCTAGGCTTTAGGCTAGGGTTTAAGAAGGATGTAACTTCCTAGGCTTTAGGCTAGGGTTTGGAAGGATGTAATTACCTAGGCTTGGGGCTAGGATTCGGATAGAAGGTGACTACCTAGGCTTGAGGCTAGGGTTTTGGAAGGATGTGGCTACCTAGGATCGAGGCTAGGGTTTAAAAAAGATGTAACTTCCTAGGCTTTAGGCCAGGGTTTGGAAGGATGTAATTACCTAGGCTTGGGGCTAGGGTTTGGAGAGAATGCGACTACCTAGGCTTGAGGCTAGGGTTTGGAGGGAATGTGACTACCTAGGCTTGAGGCTAGGGTTTGGGAAGATGTGATTACCTAGGCTTGAGGCTAGGGTTTGGGAAGATGTGATTACCTAGGCTTGAGGCTAGGGTTTAGGAAGGATGTGGCCACCTAGGCTTGAGGCTAGGGTTGAGAGAATGTGATTACCTAGGTTTAAGGCTAGGCTTCGGATAGAAGGTGACTACCTAAGCTTGAGGCTAGGGTTTAGAGAGAAGGCGATTACCTAGGTTTGGGACTAGGGTTTAGAGGGAATGCGATTACCTAGGTTTAAGGCTAGGCTTTGAATAGAAGGTGACTACCTAGGCTTGAGGCTAGGGTTTGGAGACCAAAATCATTTGAAGGTTTTTCTTGGTTTAGACCGAGAAAGTTTGAGGTCTAAGAGTGTTGCGGTTTGGGGCGGGTGAGCTTGATACCTCATGGATGGATAGGCTCAATAGGTTAGACCTAGGCTAGAGTGCTAGGGTTTAGCTAAGGTAAGACTCAGACATGTGTTAAGGAGACCGGGGCCTAATGGAATGGTAGGCGTGAGATCTAGGATACCGAAGGCTAGGCAGGGTAGCGTTAGGACATAAGGCTTTCAAGCGGGTAAGTCTTTTGTCCTAGAGAAACCGCGTTATGGGTTAGGACCAAGCAGGCTTGAGGTCGGCCAAGGAGCAACGGATTGGGATTGGATGATCCTAGTACCTAATACGCATGTCGGGCTTGGATCCTAGAGTGTTTGAAAGTTTAGGCTAGGTGCGAACCATAAGTGCGGGAAATGGTTTTGGATATATGACCATGTTGGCGCTTTAGGTAAAGGGATTGAGTGTCCAAGACTTTGCTTGAGTACAATAGGTACCTAAGTTGGATTGGGTATGCTTAGGTCCTAAGTTTGTCTCAGAGGTCATTGCGCGTAACCAAGCTCGTTCGGCGATTGCGAAGGTGGGTTTGGTATGGGACCAAAGGTGTTAAGCGCACGATTTTTGACTGGACGGATTTTGATATCTTTATGGCATATCACGGTACGCGGGAGGTCCTATGCGTTCGAGCACGTTTGAGGTTTGGACTCGCGGGGAAGAAAGGTTTGAGATCCATGGAGTTCAAGGGTGGACCTTGTAGGTGGCGAGGTTTGGACTCGGCTCGGATTAAGTAGGTTAGAGACCTAAGGGGTTGAAGGTCAGACTAGGAAGTCTTTTGAAGCTAAGGAGTGACACTAGGTTTAAGAGTGGCAGGGCCATGGTTTGGGTATGACGGTAGGCGTAGATGGCATTGTTTTGGTTGGACCGAGCAGGCTTGGGAACTAAAGAGTTCTAAGGGTCGACATCTAAGGTTATAGATCTAGAGGGTAGACATTTTTGTGATCTAAAGGGTTTAGGAGTTGAGACCTAAAGTGTGGATCGGATATGCTAGAGACTTAAAAGATATGCGATTGGTAGACTCGAGTGGTCTTGGGATCTAAAGGATCGCTCAATCAGGTTAGACTGAGTAGACCTAAGAGGTTGGATCTAGGAGGATAAGAGAGCTATTGCTTAGACAAGGTAAGGATGAGTATGTGTTGGTAGGTTTGAGATCTAGGAGATCGGGTAGGCTCGGGGACCGGTAGGTTCGGGACCTAATGGGTCACCCTAAGGATTTGGCTTTGGTTAACTGGTTTAAGGTCTGAAGTTTTTGGGTAGAACCGGTTTGAGGCCGAAGGGGTCATGCTACGAACTTGCGGAAGGTCGAGCTAATAGGTTATGATGTAACCTAGGTAAAACTCACCGGGTAGGTTTGGGGCCTAGGTAAGGCTGATCGGGTAGGCTCGGGACCTAGAGAATTTATGGTGTAACTTAGGCAAGACTGACCGGGTAGGCTTGGGACCTAAGGTTTTGAACCAGGTAGGTTGGGACCTAAGGGTATCCTATTGTGTAGGAAATATGGTGAAGGACCGAGTCGGTTCAGGAATCACAAAGATGGGTCTCAAAGTGGACCGAGGAGGTTTATACAAATTTTGTGGAGATCGAGAGTGCGGGTTTATAAATAAAGTGTCGTGGAAGAGAAAACTTTTGAAAGTGTTATGACTTTATAAAGATGCTTTATAATCAATTACGATTCTAACCAATTCAAAGAGTTTGTCACGTGCCGAGTTTGACGATGAGGGGTTTCCATCTTCCAAGTACATCCTTGTTGAAGCCTCGGTAATCTCTGGGAAACCACATAGTCGACCCATTCCATCGGGGATTCTATAATTTGGTGAGCGGGTACCCTTCCTCCTTTGAGAAATTCTACGTCGAGCTTGATGATGAGGGATTCCCTTCTTCTAAGTATGTGCTTATCGAAGCCTTAATATTCTCTGAGAAAACCCTATAGTCGACCCATTCTGTTGGGGAAGCCCCAGTTTGATAAGGGCGTAGAGTGGGGTATCCTACCTCCTTTGAGACGCACCCTTTTTTCTGCCTAGACCGCCCTTGCGGGTTTTCAATCTAGCGGGCATCTCTTTTGCGTCATCATTTTTTTTTTTTTTTGAAATCATTCAGTCGACTCAAAAAAGGAAAAAAGAATTGTTTGAAAACATGCGGGGGCATTTTGGGGAGAGTAAGAGAGAGAGAAATAGTACTCACATTTTGACTCTTTAGGCAACTGAGTGTATATATGTACAAAAGGGAGGAAGCCCCTGCTTGACAGAAAGTAAGTGTTTAGCTCTTTCCTAGATTGTAGAACGGAAGACTTGTCGAGACATTTGAAAATTGTTTTATTCAAGATTCTCATTTGATTGCTCGAGAATGGACCTCGTTGATTAGTCATGCATCTTATGATTATGTTTTAGACAAGTAGTCTCGAAATAATAAATGTTTTGATCAGTTGTGAGTGAAGAATTCAGGAGTAGAAATATGGGGCAAGAGAGAAGAGAAAGAAAATTGGCTACGAGGCGGGTTGTGTATATTTTGGACCGGACCCTAAGGTTGCCTACGTTCTCCTCAAGGTGAGGAGCTCAGGTCCGCGTAGTTCGGGGATATCCTGGCTGATGATGGAGTTGGGTTTCAGTGGGTATGTGTGGGAGGAAAGAAAAGAAAGAAAGTTGGCCCAAGGTAGGTTATGCTTGGCTTTGAGTGGTTGCCCGGTTGACGATGAAGTTGGGTTTTGAGTTTAGGGGTGTGAGGTTCGTTTGAGGTGAGTTGTTCTTTGTAGCTCATTGCGGTGGATTACTCCTTTGTAGTTGTTGCAGTGGATTGCTCCATCGTAGTTGTCATGGGTTGCTGCCGTTTATCTAATTTGTAAGGAAAGAAAGGAAAATAGAACATTTGAGGTGAAAAAAAAATGGGACTTTTACTTTTCCATGGTGATAGCCCCTTCTATTTTTCTTTTTCTTTTTTATTTTATCTCTTTGTGCACACCCTTTTTTTTGCCTAGGCCGCCCTTTCGGGTTTTCAACCTAGCGGGCTTCTTTTTGTGCAATGCTCTAACTTTTGCCTAGGTCGCCCTTTTGGGTTTCAACCTAGCGAGCCATATTTTTTTATATATTTATACATGAAACATTGGGCAAGACGAGCCCCTAGTTTGCTTTCGCCTCTCTCGATTGCGGGGTAGCTTCTTTATAGTTCAAGCGGCCTTTTGCTGGCGGCGGGCATCCTAGCCCCTTGATTTTCTCCGGTAGAGCTCCATTGGATTATCACGTGCACCAATTAATGGCATGAATGACTTCGTGCACTTGTCTTACATTTGCGATGGAATACGGACAGCCCCAGTGTAACGGCATGCAGTACTCATGAAGGGAACAAACCAACCCTTTAAATTGTGGCAGCATGGATGTCTATTTGATGATGAGCAACCGCAATCCATTTCTTTGTCACGACCTTATAAAAAGGGGTCTAATGGTGGGATGAGAGGCGTATGAGGATAGTGTATGGGGGAAGGTGTATATAGAGAGTGTACATGAAGTGTGTACAAGGGGTGAGTGTATAGAGAGAGTGTATGGGGTGATTCGTTCATCCTAATTGGTCAAAGCATTTGTTATCTTGAGACTAATTGTTTACTTAGTTGTGCGAATGGTGTGTGGGTTCATTTACCTTTTAATGAGTCGTCGTTAATGATTAAGATTAAGATTAATTCATCATATAAAGATATAGCAATCAAGTTAAAATGGTGAATAAGACAATTTTCATGGAATTGATTTATGCAAGATTATGTCTCAAGTCTAGAGAGAAAAGAAATAAAGACTCTTTTATTGGAACTAAAAGATTTAAACTGACTAGTCCGGGGTGGACTTTTGCTAAAGAAACAAAAATCGTCCAAGGTGGACTTTTGACTAAGGACACTCTAGAACCTACGAAGACTGAATGATCTTTTTTTTTTATTTTTATTTAAAGGAGGTAGCCCCAATTTCCTCTTTTGCCCATGCCCATGTATTCCGTTGGCGGGTGATGGCTCCGCTGTCAATGAGGCTTTGAATCTTCCTCCTCAATTGGAGGCAATCTTCGGTGTCATGCCCAACGTACTGGTGGTATTGGCAGTGTTTGGAGGGATCCAAGCATTGCTTCACCCTACTTGGTTCATAGTTGAACAAAGGAGACAACTTGCCGGCTTGAACTAGACTTTTGAAGAGTTTGGCTAACGGCATACCTAAGTCGTCGAATTCGCGCTCGTCCTTCCTTTCACGCACTGTCTTTGAGGGTGATTTAGGTACCGGCACCCCTTGTTGATGAGTAGTCATAGGAGGCATCCCGACGGGGACAGTCTGTGGCGGCCCGTACATTTGAGGAGCTTACGGGTGTTGACATTGAGCAAGAGGGGGAACTCGACTGAGGTAATCATAAACGCCACGAATGTCAGACAAATGGCGCCTCTCGATATCTCTTAGGGTCTTATGCATCTCCTTCTGAAAGTATGTTGCTTGCTCGTTGAGAATGGCCTTAAAGTGGATTGCTTGTTCATCGAGGATGGCTTCGAAGTGGGATGCTTGTTTACTGAGAGCAGTACCGGTGTAGAGGATTGTCTCGGGATCTTGGGTAGCAGCTTCAGTTGCAACTTCGATGTTCTTTGCAGCCGACATGATGCAGAACTCTATTCATGAAAGAATTAAGCCTCTTAGTTGAATTAAATTAGATTCGTATTTAATGATAAGGCATCGTTATAAAATCATTTTTTTGGAAAAGAGTCGGTCTCCACATTTTTGAAATGCATTTTGGTAAAAAATTGAAAGTTTGACCGGGCCGAAGTTGCCTACGTTCCCCTTATCATGGGGGAGAGGTCCCACACAATAAGAGGCTCAGGTCGCCGTAGTTCGAATCAAGTTAGACTTTTAAAAAGAGGTGAGAAATGACCACAGGGGTCAAAAAGAGGGAGATGACTCGGTCCTTGGTCAAGCATGGGTGAGGAAGACCTATAGGAATCGGGTAAGGTTTGACTTAAGGTTTGACCTTAGGTTTGAGACAAGAAGTGGTTCAAGCTAGAATGCGACGATAATGGTGGGTTGACGTAGATGGGTAAAGGATAGGTTGACCTAAATGAGAAGGGTTGGATTGACCTATATGGTGAATGAATCAAGATAGCGGGTTGTAGCGGTTTGCCTATAGGATGATCTAAGCGGGATAGACATGGTTTGACCTAAGCGGGTCAAAGGTTGACCTATTCGGGTTGGTGGACTAAGGAAGGTTGGAGATTGACCTAGATGGATCCAAGATAGGTAAGTCGACCTAAGCGGGTCACGGGTTGACCTTGACGGGTCAAAGGTGAAGGGGTAGTTTTAACCTAAGACGGACAAGTTGGACCTAAACGGGTTGACCTAGGTTGGTCTGGATGACGGTGGGTCAAATAATGACCTAGGTGGGTCAAGATGACGGCTCGACCTAAGGGGGTTAGGACCAAAGGTAATTGGGTTCACCTATGGAATCAAAGATTGACCTAAGAGGTCGAAAACGGATAAGGTTGACCTAGGAGTCCAAGTTTGACCTAAGAGGTCGAAGGTGATTGGGTTGACCTAGGAGGTCAAAGGTTGACCTAAGAGGTTAACGGGTGATAATTTTGACCGAGGGGTCCAAGGGTAGACCTAAGAGGTCAAAGGTGGATGAGGTTGACCTAAGAGGTCAAAGGCGGATGAGAATGACCTATGGGGTCAAAGGTTGACCTAAGAGGTCAAAGACGATAAAGTTTACCTAGGGGGTTAAATGTGATAACGTTGTCCTAGGAGGTCAAGGGTTGACCTAAGAGGTCGGAGGCGGATAAAGTTGACCTAGGCGGTCAAGGGTTGACCTAAGAGGTCGAGGGGTGACCTAAGAGGTCGAGGGTGATAAGGTTGACCTAGGAGGTCAAGGGTAGACCTAAGAGGTCAAAGGCGGATAAAGTTGACCTAGGGGGTTAAAGGTAGACCTAAGAGATCAAAGGTTGGTACGGTTGACCTAGGGGGTCAAAGGTTGACTTAAACGGATAAGATTGACCTAGGGGGTCAAAGGTTGACTTAAACGGATAAGATTGACCTAGGGGGTCAAAGGTTGGCCTAAGAGGTCAAAGGGTGGTAAGGTTGACCTAGGAGGTCAAAGGTTGACCTATGGGGTCAAAGGTTGGCTTAAGAGGTCAAAGGTAGATAAGGTTGACCTTGGAGGTCAAAGGTTGGGAAGGTTGACCCAGGGGGTCAAAGGTTGACCTAGGAGGTCAAAGGTAGGTAAGGTTGACCTAGGGGGTCAAAGGTTGACTTAAACGGATAAGATTGACCTAGGGGGTCAAAGGTTGACTTAAACGGATAAGATTGACCTAGGGGGTCAAAGGTTGGCCTAAGAGGTCAAAGGGTGGTAAGGTTGACCTAGGAGGTCAAAGGTTGACCTAGGGGGTCAAAGGTTGGCCTAAGAGGTCAAAGGGTGGTAAGGTTGACCTAGGAGGTCAAAGGTTGACCTAGGCGGTCAAAGGTTGGCTTAAGAGGTCAAAGGTAGATAAGGTTGACCTTGGAGGTCAAAGGTTGGGAAGGTTGACCCAGGGGGTCAAAGGTTGACCTAGGAGGTCAAAGGTAGATAAGATTGTCCTAAGAGGCCAAAGGATGGTGGGATTTTGACCAAAGCGGGTCGAGATGAAGGGTAGGCCCAAATGGATCGCAATGATGGGTAGGTAACCTAGATAGGCCAAGATGAGGAATTTTGATAGATGGCCCAAGGGGTGAGCGATGGACCTTAGAGGTCGTCTAGATGCAATGCACATTTTATTTTGCGAAAAGTTTTGCATTTATTTACATCCTAAATGGTTGGTCTAAGGAGTGTCCTAATCTCTATGTGTGGGTTGGCACGGGTAAGGTAAAAGGTTCCCACCGTTCGTGGAACGTACACGGTGAGTGGAGTAGACGAGTGACTCGAAAAGAGGGCGGCAGTAGCGCACAAATTCCTGCACATCGAATACTCCGGGTAATGGGGACTTGTGCAGTGCTGACACGGACTAGTGGTAGTGTGTGGTAAAAAACTAATTCTTTTTTTTTAGGGAGAAAAGAGAGGAGTTTTTAATGTTAGGATGATGCAATGCAATGCATGAGAGAGAGAGAGAGAGAGAGATAGAGAGAGAGAGAGAGAGAGAGAGAATAATGTACAAAGGAGCATAGCAGAGTTTTGTTTGACCCTAATACTAAGACGAAAACAACAAAGGTACAAGGATACAAGGTATATACAAAGTACAAGTATCAAGTATTAACATTGCGGGGTGCACGGGTGCATGTGTAAACATGCCAAGTATGTGAGGTGCATGTATAAACATGGCAAGTGTGTGCATGTGTAAACATGGCAAGTATGTGTAGGGTGCATGTGTAAACATGGCAAGTGTGTGAGGTGCATGTGTAAACATGGCAAGTGTGCGTGAGGTGCACGTGTAAACATGGCAAGTGTGTGCATGTGTAAACATGGCAAGTATGTGCATGTGTAAACATGGCAAGTGTGTGCATGTGTAAACATGGAAAGTGTGTGTAGGGTGCATGTGTAAACATGGCAGGTGTGTGCATGTGTAAACATGGCAAGTGTGTGCATGTGTAAACATGGCAAGTGTGTGTAGGGTGCATGTGTAAACATGGCAGGTGTGTGTAGGGTGCATGTGTATACATGGCAGGTGTGTGTAGGGTGCATGTGTAAACATGGAAAGTGTGTGCATGTGTAAACATGGCAGGTGTGTGCATGTGTAAACATGGCAGGTGTGTGCATGTGTAAACATGGCAAGCATCATGATGTGACGAAAGTTAGACCCACTAAGTTTGAAAAAGTTTCAAAGCAGTCCCCAGCAGAGTCGCCACTGTGAATACGTGTGTTTGAATTTGAGAATATTCATAGTAACATTAAAAATATGAGAGTCGCCACGCCGTTTTAATTATAGCCAAAACATTGAGAAAAAGCATGTTTAATGGGTTCGGGGGTCAAATTACAACAAGAGAAGAATATTGAACGTTATCACTCCTATTGCCCGAATGATCGGTCTTTCTATCATGATGAATGTGTTAGTAGTGTGTTAGTGTTTGAGACCGGATCCGAAGATTGCCTACGTTCCTCTCAATGTGAGAAGCTCAGGTCAGCGTAGTTCGAGAAGAATTTAGAATATGCAGAAGAATCGGGATCATGCATAATGAGGGGGAATTACCTAAAGATTAGGGTTTAGAAGTAGTTCTTAGATCATCCTCGGGTTGATGAACCCTCGATCATCATCGGCTATGAAATAACATGCAAACATGAAGATCGCAACCCTAAATATAGCATAAATGAGGTTTTAATCTATGAACACGATGAACATATGAAGAACATATATGAACATATGAATAAACATGCGAAGCATATGAAGAAACTATGAATAAACATGCAAGAACATGAATATTAAAGATCTACATTAGAAATAATGCAAGAACGTGAAGAAATAAGTTAGAAAACTTACCTATGTTGGCAAGAAATAAACCTTGATCTTCTTGGAGGTTTGAATGCTAATTAGAGAGCAAAATTGTGTTTAAGAACTCTCAAATTCGGATCTCCCCCTAAACCAATAGCATGAGATTGGTTTATATAGTAAACTGAGGGGAAGATCTGATGGTCCAGATCATCCGGGGCGGATGTGGCCGCGTGGCCAATATTGAGGGCGGCGGCGAAAGTGGCCGCGTGGCCAATATTGAGGGCGGCGGCGAAAGTGGCCGCGTGGCCATCGTTGCGCGCTGACTTGAAATTCAAGCTAGGGTTTTACTGTTCATACAAGGCAACCCTAAATGTCCATATTTAATGTTTTCTAGAACATTGAGCTATTTTTGGGAATCCGGGACAAGTCTTTGCAAGGTTTCTAATTCCCATAAAGTCCTTGTATATTTGGGAAATCCCTAATAAACTCATTTTCAGATCGGGTACTAACAACGTGTTATTTAACCACCGTTGGATCATTGGCGTAGTTTGAATCTTCTTCAAGTCTTTGAATCTTCAATAAATCACTGAGTGTAAAATCAACAATGATGAGGCGCGTTGAGCCATTAGAGCGCATGGTCCATTTGAGGCGCGTAACAAAGCGCGTGGATCTTTGAGGCGCGAGGCTATATGCGCGCGCGCTGAAGGGCGCATGGCGCATGGCATGAAGGGGCGCATGGCGCATGACTTGACTGAACTTGTGATTTATCATGAATCTTGATCTTCTTGCCCTATTCCTAAGCCTGTTCTATGACAATGGACAACCTAAAAAATGAAGTATAAATACTTCTTACATATGGGTCTAAAGTCTATGAAATAAAACTTAGGTGATGGATCAATCAAATATAATCAATCCTATTACATTGAAACTGAGATATAAGTGGGCATACCCAACACATTAATTTTTCACTAATTCTTTAATAAGTGAATGCCAAATAAAATCTTTAAATTATATGTAAAATTACAAAATAGGGCCTAAAGTCCTCTGAGTGGTGCCAGTTTGGGGCCTGACGTGCAAAATTTAGCGAAATAGGGCCTGACTTGGCATTTTCGTTGCAGAATGGGGCTTTTAAACGGTTTTTGTTAGAAAAGTTAGTCAAGTCACATGTGATTTGCACTTGATTGACGAAATGGATCAATTTGAAATGAGAATTAGTTCTTAAGGGGTTAAATATAAATACTTAAAGTCGCAAAATATAAGTTTTCAAATTTTAAATTAAAATTTTAAAATAAAATAACTAATATATTAAATTTTAATTTAACTTTTTTTAAAACATAAATAAATAATTTTTTTTGATGAATTTTTTTGTTAGGATCTAAATAAAAATAATCTAAAGAAATTTGATAATTTTTGAAATTTAAATAAATAATCATTTTCTTTCAAGAATATTTTTTTCAAAGAAAATTGATAAGATTTGTCCATCTAAATTGATGGAGATGGTCGATGGTGTTTTGAGACGAGAGAGATGGCGAAGATGGAGGTTGGAAGAGGAGATGTAAATCTAGAAGAAAAAATATATTTTCAAAGAAAAATCATAATTTGGTTGTTTTATTTTAAAATTTTTATATAAATATTTTTATTTAGATCTGGAAAAAAATGTCAAAATTATTTTGTCAAAAACAATTTATTTATTTATATTTAAAAATAATTAAATTAAAATTTTTAATATATTAGTTATTTTATTTAAAAATTTTAATTTAAAACTTGAAAATTCATATTTTGCAACTTTAAGTTTAAGCATTTACATGTAACCCCTTAAGAACTAATTCTCATTTCAAATTGATCCATTTCGTTAATCACATGTGACTTAACTGACTTTCTAACAAAAACCGTTAAAAAAAACCCTATTTTGCTACAAAGTGTCAAGTCAGACCCTATTTCGCTAAATTTTGCACGTCAGGCCCCAAACTGGCACCACTCCGAGGACTTTATGCCGTATTTTGTAATTTACCCTAAATTATAAGCATGTAAAAGTCAAACTAAAATCCTAATCACAAGATTTTGGGGGGAAATTAGGCTTTGGGGGAAACTAGTTCCTCCATAAATTATAAAAAAAAATCATGTTTTTAACACTTAAACCCGAAACCTTAAAAGCTAAACCCTTAAACCTTAAACCCTAAAGCTTAAACATTAACCCCTATAAAAATACGACTTTTTATAATTTATGGAAGACTAGTTTCCCTCAAAATTTTCTCTTGCTAAATTATAAAAAAAATTATTTTTCAAACTATTCTTAAATATTCAGCAAATGCTTGTAAATAGAGAAAAAGGAAACTTTCCGTAATAATTTATAGAGAAACTAGCTTAAAAAAAAATAATAATAATAAAAAAAAAAAAGTCAATCTTTATACAAGAGAACGGAGGGTACTAGTTACGTTATAAATTCTATTGCCCCTTCTCTAATTTTCGCTCTCCTATCTCCCCGTTCCCATACGCGCCGTCTCAGACTACTTGGTGTCGTCTTCACACACACACACACACACACACACACCACTCACTCTCCCGGTCTCCCCTTACATAATGCCAACTCGAAACCCCTAAGCTCAAATTTACGTTCAGCTACAGAAAATGGGCAAAGCATCAAAGTGGTTTTGCGGCCTCTTCGGCCTGAAAAACTCCGATTCCTCCCCGTCCACGGCAGCCCAATCCATCCCCAAACCACCAAAACGTCGATGGAGCTTCGTCAAATCCTACAGAGAAAAACAAACCGACACCAGCGACCAAGATTTCTCACCGGAAACGCCCGGCGGAAACGGCTATTATCCGAGCAAGCACGCAATTGCGGTAGCTGCGGCGACGGCAGCGGTGGCCGAGGCGGCGTTCGCTACTGCTCAGGCTGCCAACGCGGTCGTCAAGTTGACCAGTTTCGGCCGCTGTACGTCTGCGAGGAGTGGTGTGAATATGTCGGCGGCGCACGCTAGCATTTCCGGCTTTGGGATTCGGGAGGAGCTCGCGGCGGTTAAGATACAGTCCATCTTCCGAGCTTACCTGGTTAGTTTCCTTCTTAATAGTATTAATAGTAATATACTCCCTCCATTCCAAAATATCTTCACATTTTACTATTCAAACTCTTTTTTTATATGACCAATCGATTCACTAGTCATATTTTGTTTGGGCACTTCTAAGCGTAGGTAGTAGAAATGTGAATTTTTTTTGGGATAATGAAAAATGCCAAATGAGAAGATTATTTTGAGACGGAGAGAGTATTACGCATAATTTCTTTCCAGAATCAGGCCTTGATTACATCAAATTTACTACCAATGCCCTTGATCATATACTTTTGTGTGAGATGGTGTCACAAATGAGTTAACGTGAGAAAAAATGAGCTTATCCCACCCCACATATAGCCAGGAAAACTATGAGGTTAAAATGGTCATTTCAGGATGCTTTATGTCTATTGTTTACTGGATAAGAAAACGAGATTGATGTGATTTGAGTTCAGTAGATTATTGTTGTTTAGTGTGAAATGTCGACAAAGATAACCAAATTTTTGTAGAGAGCCAAGCACAAGAAAACGAGTTCAACACCGCTTAAAACCGAACCGTTTTGTCCACTAGTAAATAGTAATGAGTGTCACTAAGTCAAAAGCTTAAAATTCCTCTTTTACCCTTACAATACTTTTGTTACATCTGTCCCAAAATGAAAGTCTAGTTTATCTAATAATCAATCTAAAGAAAAGATTGAATAGATTCAACATTCATTTTGGTACGGAGGAGTACTAATTAGTGAGGGCGGCTCAAAGTTTGAAAACATTGGTGCGATCAAGGGATGCACAATGTTTTATGAATGAGGTACCACCCCGTTTGATGTACAATATTTTGTGAATGTTGTACAACAGTTAATGCACTGAAGCTCTGTACTAGATGGGTGGGAAATTTGGTCAGAATTTGAAAAAATGGGGATGTGAATGTGAACCTCAAGATCCACCCCTGAAATTTTTATTTACCCCACCAAATTTCAGGAAAGCTAGAAGTCTAGAAATCTTAAGGGTACAAAGTACTTCTGGGGGGTAAATTTTTGGATGTTGATTGGCTTTTTATATTACCCTCTTTTGTCAGTTTGGTGTTGTTTACATCTATTTATGTTAATAAGTTTTTGTTATTTAATGTGGGGAAATTGGGATTGATTGCTCTTTTGTTGATTATTTAAGAACCCCTGAAATTTTCTTTTCAGAGGGTTAATATAGCAAATTTAAAAATTGTAAAGGGTAAATTTGTAAAAATTACAAAAGTCAAGAGGGTACAAATACCCTCTTCAAATGGCGTAGATCCGCCCTAAAGAGCCTAGATCCGCCCAATTCTTTAGGGTAATTGGAGCATTGCACCCATAGTTATAAATGCCATCCCGTACCGGTCCGTACCGGCCGGTACGTCCCGTCCCAGTCGAAAACCGGTGCGGTACAGGTATAATTCCGTCTCAGTTTCCGTACCGCCCTGAACCGCCACGTACCGGACCGAACCGGCCGAAATGGTTGTCTCGGTCGGTACGCAAAAAGAAAGACTTTTAAACCAATTTTTAATTGTCGGACCTAATAAAAATATATTCAAACTTGAGTTTTTTTATATAAAAAAAAACTATGCCCTAGATTTATACTTCACGATTAATCAACATCCATTCACCGCAATAGAACTTTCAAGGTCGTTAAGTCGCAAAACAGGAACAAAGCAGCCTGTGTGGTCAAAGAAATTGAAGCTGCAGATCAGTAATTTGTAAGCAATCTAGACTAAACTTATGCTAGTATTGGTATAGTTTGATGATAAAATACAAGCTTCTGTAATTTTTTGTTGAACATATGTTATATATATAATTATCTTTAAAATTACTAAAAAGTGCGGTAAATCCGGTATGGTACACCGGTACGTTCCGGTACCGGTACGTCCCGTCCCAATGGCAAAACCGGGACGGTATTTATAGTTATTCAAAAATGTTCATGGTTTGGCAAAATCTGGACTAGTCATTTCCAAATGAAGAGTAAGTTTGGGGTAAAATTTGAAAAATGGAAACCATGTTTTTCACCTGTATGATGATAAATCCATAGTAGATATGCAAACAAAAAGCAAAGTCTTAGCATGTGCCTAACTTTTCCCTCATTACTGCTGAAACTTGAACGTCCTTATGGATGCTCCAAAGTAGTCTGACCTGACTGGGCACTTTAGCATACTACTTCCTTCCGTCCAGATAGTCTCATTTACAGTTTTTATGGTCAAAACAAATGAACATTGACCATACATTAGTATTAATATAATATTTAAAAAATTATTATTGATAAACCATTAAGGGCTCGTTTGGTAGCTTGATAGGATTAGCCCGTATTAATAGTCAGAAGATTATTAATCGGGGGATTAATTACACCGCCCTTTTTTATGGGTAGATATGAAGGAGGTTAGAGGGGATAAGATTGGATAAGAAGCTTATTCGAATTGTACCTAGGATTAATAATCGGATTGCATTTAGTCTACCAAACACCAAGATTATTGGGCTAATAATCATATCCAGCTCTAATCAGGCTACCAAACGAGCCCTAAGTGATTTATAGATAATAATTTAAGATTTTTAGTTGTCATGATTAGATTGACATTAATGTTTGGTCAAAGTTCACGTGTACTGACCATAAAAAAAAACAAATTCAATTACCTTTCAAGGACGGAAGGAATATTGTTGAGACATTGTAATCAGTAATTGGGTAAGCTTTTTCTTTGTTACCAAAACTACTAATTAGTACACACAATTTGTGTGTACAAAAAATGGTGTGTCTATGCTTGAAATATATACCCTCCGTTCCGGGTAAGTTGCAACATAGAAGGGGAAGCACAAAAATTAAGAAATGAGAATAATGAGTGGTTGGGAGGAAGAGAGTGAATGAGTGGAGAATAATGAGTGGTTGGGAGGAAAAGGGAGAATGAGTGGAGGATTATAAAAGTAATAAAGAGTTTCCTTATGTGGCATTGTTGCAACTTAAGTGGAATGCCCAAAATGGCAAATTGTTGCAACTTACCCGGAACGGAGGGAGTATATGCGACACTTATACCGTACGCATATACCTCTTGATATATACCCATTTCTATATGCATTTTCGGTTTATATCTTATTTTCCTTTAGGATTACAGTTAACTGAGCTATATTCAAACTAAACCAAATTCAATCACACTAATCTTGGCTTATTAAAATCTAAAGTCAGCTTGACTTGTGTTGGTTCCGGGTCAAACTTAAATACTCCCTCTGTCCTAAAATAATGATCTTCTCATTTGCTATTTTTTATTGTCCCAAAAGATTCTTCCCAATTTTACAATTTAGGCTTAGATGTGCATGAACACAACATGACTAGTGAACCAAGTGTTCATATCTTTTTGGGTTGGGACGGAAGGAGTATGATTCAGATAGAAAGCAGGCCACTGAAGCTGGAGAATATGATGTAGAGCTAAGCTTGTTCAAAGTTGAAGACCCAAACTCAAACAACTCATAATTCAGTGCCTAATTCCCTTCTGTGCACCCTGTTTGAGTAAACCTACACATTGGTTTTGCCTGATGTGGATGACTTTATTTCGACTGTGGCCTAAACATTCTCTCTCTCGATTTTGAAATGTCAGGCAAGAAGAGCACTCAAGGCATTGAAAGCATTGGTGAAGCTTCAGGCACTGGTAAGAGGGCACTTGATGAGGAAAAGAACATCCGATATGATGCGACGTATGCAGGCACTCATACGAGCCCAATCCCGAGCTCGTTTAGGGCGGTCCCAACTTTCTGATTCCCCTCTTTCAAAGTCTTCTCGGTTTCATCACCCTGTAAGAATTACCTACCTAATTTCTCCCACCACATTTATTCAAATTCAAACTTTAAAAAGGACCCTTTACTTTTCCCATGCTACTTCCTCTATTCTGGATTACCTTTTCTTGCCTTTTTGTTTTTTACTTTTGTCATTATATTTTTCCTTTTGAATAAGAACATCTTATTCAGGACCATTTATCTTTTGATCACAGGACCCTGAAACACCCGAAAATTTTGAACATCCCATACGAGCTAGGAGTACAAAACATCACCCATCATTGCTCAAGGTACGTATTACAGCTATATATTTTTTTATTTTATTTTTGTTTCGCAGTATCTAAAGATGAATTGATCCTAAGTTCCACCTTTACAAACAAATGCAGAGGAATAGTTCTAAATCATATGCCAGGGACGGTCCAACAGACAATGAAAAAGGCGATAAAATACTAGAAGTAGATACTGAGAAACCCCATATCAAGCCCAAGAGAAGGAATCTATTCCAACCTTCATCTTCAGAGCAGAATAGTCATAGTCGTAGTCAAAGTCATGGTTTCACAACGTCAAGAGGCTCTACAATTTACCAAACCGTCCCTAGCCCATCTTCTTTTGAAGTCAACTCACTCTCTCCTCTTATACATACTCAAGACCTTGAGGAATTATCATTCCATACAGCCGGAAACAGCCCTCATCACTATTATGCATCATCGAAAGGAAACAGTTGGATGAAAAGACCATTTACTCCCTGTAAGAGGGACGATTCAAGAAGCTGTGTTAGTGGTAATTTGGACCACCCTAACTACATGTCATTCACAGAATCATCTAAAGCGAAGGTTAGGTCTCTTAGTGCCCCTAGGCAAAGACCCGAGTCTGAAATTTCTGGAATAGCGAAGAGGTATTCTATTTATGGATATGAAGATTCGAAAGTGGGCACGCGAAGGGTTTCTGACATGCATGTATATTTTTGCGAGTAAGGCGTACCCTGGGTCGGGACGGTTGGATCGGGTTGGTAGGTACGCCGGTGGGTGGTGGTGGTGTTGATTTAGTTGGGATTTGTGGTGGTTTTTTGAACTGATACCAAATATAATCAAGTTTTCAGTCTGTAAATCTGGCTAACTCATGTATCAAGTTAAATTGTCTATTATCTTAAAGAAAAAGCTCTTTTATCTTCTGTTTTTTGTTCATCTTTCTTGGTCCAAATCCCAACCCACAAGAATAAGAAATGAAGCATAAAAACAATACTAGTGCTACATACACATTTTTAATATACTCCATCCCAAATGAATTCCAAAAAAAAAATTACAAATTTGCTTTTGATTGGTAAGAGCAATTTTGAAATGTTTTATTTCACATTCATTTTGGGAGGGAGGTATTCATTTTGGGACGGAGGTAGTAGTAATGCTTTAAGGTTTTATATTATACAATTCTTTATGCATTGGAGTGTTTGCAATACAACATCCTAAAGTATTTTCTGTACAACCAAGTACATAAATTTTGTGTCTGAATCATTTTCTTAAAGCCAATAATATTAGTAAAACCACAATTAAGAAAAGGAATTATCATTGTCAGTCTAGAATTGGTAAATGAATGTAGTTTACATGTAGGATGAGATCCTACAGAAAAAAAAAAAAAAAAAAAGTAGTGCTACAACAATACTTGTATTTCTTCTTATTTCAAGAAAAAATGTACACAAAATACATAGATTTTACACAAAAAGGGAAGAAAAAAAACGTCACTAATAAATTCATGAAATATATGAATGAAACGAATGATAAATACACCGCTGATGAAGAAGAACAAAAGTACCTCAGACAAAATGTGATGTACTATCTTGATCAGTTATTACACTTCCATCTAGACGTCGGCACACAGCTTAGGTAATGACACCAGCTGCAACGATCGTTTCCATTTTCTCCTCTAAACAGCATCACCAATCCCACCGTAAATCTGAAACATTTTTCAACCCAAAGCAACTATAGTTAGCATTTAAAACCGGACCAAGTTTTCAACAATTTACAACGAAGAAACAAATAAGAGTCTTGATTGGTGTCTCAATAATATGAATTTTAAGAAAGCAATTAACTAGTTTTGATCAATAGGGATAGGGAAAACACTCAAGATTTGACTCAAGGGTGTATGGGTACTTCTTCTAATGGTCCTGGTTCAAAAGAGTATCCATATCCAACAATGGATGGGTTAAAGTTGACCAACCCGGACCAGTTACTATCCCTCTTGTCGTAAATTCCAAAAAAAAACGAGAAAAAAAAAATGGATGCCAACTTGAGGTACTGTTTAAGCTTATTTGGACATGTAAATAGTTGTAATTATAACTTAATGCAAAGCAAGGTTTTGGTATAAAGGCTTACCCAACAATCAGTAAAAGGACTGAAATAACCCAGGAAACGTATTGGAAGATGGTGTGCTTGGACTTGACACGAGCATCAGCTGGGAGATTACGCCTTTCGTACCAGCCAAACTGGGGACGGAGTAGCAGCACAAAACCGAGAAAAAACCCAGACAGGAATCCTCCAATGTGAGCAAAGTTGTCGACACGAGGAAGAATTCCAACAGCCAAGTTGATCAAGATGATGATTACAAGTGTGAAAAGAGCTGCAGCCTACAAACCAGGGAGAGATTGAGATTGAGTAAACTCGCAGCCTTGAATGTGACATAATATGTTACTACTACTCCATCCGTCTCAAGATGAAGTCTATTGCTAAAGAACTTTGTTGGTAATGATTTTTTACCAAATTTTTTTCTTCATGTTTCATTATACACTTGCAAAATTAGCAGTCAAGACAATTGATAACAAGAATATTTATGCATCTTTGCCATTAAATTTTATAACAAGTAAACATTTTCAATATATCCCTTCAATGAAAATTAGACATTCATTTTGGGACGGAGGTAGTTAGTGATATTTCTCATTCATTGAATCTTTTGGAAATCAATTCATTAATCAGAGAGTAAGGCAAGTTCGAGTCTTTCAACTAAACTAGAGTGGAGGTTGTAAGAGACAAATATCCCACATCTACTAAAGAAAGAAATATGGACCGGTATACAGACTTGAGGAGTTACTCCCCTTAGCACCCATTGGTATTAAGGTGGAACCTCCAACATAGTCCATTGCCGACCTAGTCCAGCCCACGCTCACACGTGGTCCTCTTGCTACTTCTTACCACCATCTCTAATTCTAAGAAAGCTCTAACTTGAATAAGGAAGCTTGAGCCAGGGAGCTTCATTCACAGACTTATATAAGGTTCAATTGAGAGGGGGTGGAGGAGAGGGGGTGAAGTGGCGCGGGTAAATTGGGAAAAGGTCAAAGTCAAATAATGTATTCACCTTATTGGCATAAATAGTCCAGTTAGTGATAAGTTCTGATAGCATAGCTCCGAGGAGTCCAAACAATGCACCAGAAGCACCAACAGAGATGTTGCGTTGTATAAAAAGATAAGAGAGTATGCTCCCACCAAGTCCTGACAATAGGTAGATTGCCCCAACCCGAACTGCATTTAAATTTTTTCAAAACAAAAATGTAAGCATAAAAATCATTATAACAATATGAAAAAAGGGATGAGTAAGAATGTTAAGTATAGAAGATTGGAAAGAGGAGAACATACTAAACCCAAATTGTTGTTCGAGGCGGATCCCGATGAATACCAAGCTCAACATGTTTGCAAGTAGATGGATAAGACCAGCATGCAACCAGATACAAGACATTAGTCTCCATCCTTCACCTCCGTGCACTATTTTGTCCCACTCAAGACCTCCCAACTTTTCTAGTCTACAAAAGCAGGAGAAGAATGAGTTAGAAACAACTGTACACGCAACGTGATGTGATAATAACTTAAAGATATCTTCTTAAACATCATGTATCCTGAAACAACTGCGCAATTTTCGCCAGGAGATATAAATGCAAACAACTACTGCATTTAACAACGTGAGCCTAGTTGGCATAATCTCCGCTAGTTGGTTTGTGATAGCAAACCTAGTTGGCATAATCTCCGCTAGTGCTTTCTTATGTTATGTATAGTGACTGCTGCAGCAGTTTCCCTAAAAATTAGATAAAATAATTTACGTAGGAGATAAGATTTTCAGAAAACTGGGGAAAGACATAATGCACCCAAGGAGATTATCTACCCCAGGAAGTTTCAACCTATGATGCGTAAGTACAGTTATATTTTCCATGTGAATATCAGATCATCAGGATAAGGAGAGGTCTTGAAATTGAAATGAAGCTATGTTCCTAATTAAACATTGAAAACGTTCCATATGCATACACAAGAACTTCAAAATTGTTTTTTTTTTTTCTTAAAAAAGAAAAATAGGGATACAGACATGGGTAATTCTAACAAAATCCTTTAGCTCCCAAGTTTAGTCTAATAATCCAACAAAGCTAACCATAAACAAAATTGAGTATTACCAAAACTGTAAAATGAACTGAAAGAGAAAATGCAGGTAAAACAAGAGCAATAGATCATGCTACGGCTAAGTGCAAAAAAAAAAAAAAAAAAAAAACTCTAATTAGGATTCAAATGTGAAAAATCACATAATTTGACCCAAAACTTACTCAGCTACACAAAAACAAGTCATAAGCTCCAAGTAGTCAAATATAAATTCAAATGAATAACAATATAAACCACTAGTAAAATGGGTATGCAGGAATGAAATCAACTTTGCCCTCTAACTATTATCCAATTTAAATATGAAAATTAACAAAATCAAGAGCACCCACACGGGCTAATCAGTAAACAAGACTAAAACCAAATCATAAACATCAATAAAAAAAAATCAATTGTGAGATTGATGGGGGAGTCCAAAAATCAAAACTTCCTCCTAGCAGTATTTCTGACCAAAGAAAATTCATAAAATACAACAAAATAAGTCAAAATCAGAAATTTTACGTGGAAGAAGAAGGCCCAAAAAGTGGATTCTCCCTAAGAGGCTGAAACGAAAGTCTGCCAAGAAATCTAGCAACACAACGGCCTTCAAATCGAGTATTGTTGTGCTTAGGACAATCATTGACAAACATGATAACAACAAACATAGCAACATTGGCGACAACAATCACTGGAACCAGCCATGATGTCCATTCAGAATCGTCGGAATTCTGTGCGTAGTGTGCAGATGAGTAATAAGTTGATGGGTAATTGCTTGCTCTGTTCTTTGTACCTCCATGGCTCTCCGGATCTCCATTTCCCCTCATCTTGATTTTTCTTCCCACTTTGATCTTGATCTTGATCTTTTGGTGGGATTTATTGCTTGGGAAGAGGAGACTTGAAATTGGAGGAGGGGGTGGGGGTGGGGGGGGGGGTTTTGAAGGGGGTCAAGAAAAATTCAACTGCCGGAGCCGGATAATGTGAGGGGAAGACAAGTGGTGATATTCAGTTGGTTCTTGGTTTGTGTATTTGTTTTACGTTAGGTGTATTGATATTACCTGGGGTGTCCTAACCGTTGTTTGTTTTCACATTGTGACTAAACTACCCTTGTTTATTTATTTTCTTTCAAAACAAATCCATATTTCTTTTTAAAATAAGCAAAACAAAAAATACATTAAAACTAAATATACTAATTTTGAGATTTAGTGAAAAACGTGTTTACTCACATCTAGGAAAACGAGTTTTTCAAAAAGCTCCCATTTGCATTGTTAATGACAATATTTACAAACAGTTATTTATAGGACTCTGATGAGCCCGAACCTTTCGGACCATACCTAAGATCGTTCAACTCGGATCATACCGAGAAAGGCCGAGTTATTCCTTAAAAGAAACCGTCGGCTCAGATCGAGATATTCCTTACCGGGCATCATCCCGCCGTCTCAAAGAAGCCCGAAGTCTCATGCCCTTCGCGGTCAAATATGTTCGAGTATTAGTTCTTGTATGGCACGAGTCTCCCGCTATCTCAGGGATCGAGCTTTAGCCTATAGACTCCCTATCCATACCAAGTACAGTACTTTCATCAGATAAGTCAAAGTGGCCTTTAATGTGGTACAGAGACGACACCCACGCGTCGTGGTCGTCAGACCATCATTCTGACTTACAGTGCTTAATCCCACCAACGACACATTCCCTTACTTTTCAGTGTCTCTTTCCCAACGAGCCAACCGGATCGTGACACGTGCATATACAAGGCAAAGGTAGTTAATGCTGAGATATCGCTCTCTCTCTCTACTCACTGTCCTATAAATACCCCCTTCGTCCCCATGGGCAAGGTACGTGCTCTATCCCTAACCACACACCTAAGTCATTCAAAGCCATGTTCTTAGGTTTTTTTTCAGAAATCTTACTATCCCAAATTCAAACCCAGCTATGGTCCTAACGGTGTTCCTTGATTTGATTGTGTTGTGATTCTAGGTTCAGACGACACAAAACTAGAGATCTTATTCTCTGACCCCAAAAGTTTAGGGCGTCATCAGACTAATAAATATTTGAATTGACACATATAAACATTCAAACTGAAATCTTTAAGTAAGTTTTAGTGTGAGTTAAATAGTGTCAATATGTGTAAAAAATTGTTAATGTGTGCGTAAAAAAGTGTCAGCGTGTGTTTAATGAATGTCAATAGTAGTGTACAGAGTGTCAATTATAGTGTTAAATAATGTCAGTAGTAATATTAATGGGTACGATCGTGTTCAACAAGTTTCAGTTATTACCGAAAAAGTCATCGCTCATTTTTTTTAAAAAAAAGTTTTGATTATCTACAAAAATATTACTACTGTTGGGTTTATTTACAAAAATGTCACCTCGCATTTCATATTTTCACCTGTGTAGGGTGAGATTACATTTGAGGTCCGATGTCCAATACTTCCTCCGTTCTAAATATGATCTTAACATTTGACTATTCAAATTTTTTAAAGATATGTACACTTGCATCACTAACAACTAGACGTGTCCAAAATCTAACCGGAACCGGCTAACCGGAGATTTTTTAACCGGTCAAACCCGGCTAACCGGTTAACCGTGAACCGTCTCAACCGTCAACCGTATTTTCAAGGTTCGGTTAAGGTTAGTCCATTTTGATAACCCTCAACCGGCGGTTATAACCGGGAAGCTAACCGCCGGTTCAACCGTCTATACTAACCGTCAGTTTCTTACCATTTTCGAGTTAGTTTTAAGAATTACAGTCAGTTTTTTTAACAATTTCAATCAGTTTTTTAACGATTTCAGTTAGTTTTCTAACAAAATTAGTGTTTTTATTTCATTTTCAGTTAGTTTCTTAATGATTTTTAGTCAGTTTTCTAACAAAATCCTAAAAAACTGTTTCTTTTTAAAATAAAAAAAATAAATAATAGAAAAAGTCTCATAACCGGGTTAACCGGCAAAACCGGCTTAACCGGTTTAACCGTTAACCGGATAACCGTAACCGGATGTGGCGGTTAGAATGTTACTCCACGGTTAGGGATTACCGGTAAAATTAACCGCCAGTTATAACCGGCTAACCGGCGGTTAACCGGCATGGACACGTCTACTAACAACGTTTTGTTTATACACATATTTAAGGCCAAATTGTAGAAATAGGAAAAACTTTTTGTACCAATAAAAAAATACTCGTACTAGATAAGAAATATGAAGATCATTTCAGAAGATCAGACTAGATAAGAAATACGAAGATCATTTCGAAAGATCAGACGGAGTATATTTCAAACAACACAAATTTATTTTTTAGACGAAATTACTCTAATTATATATTAAGAAAAATCAGCTGCTTTCGTCTAATTAGCAAATCGATTTATTTATCACAAAATCTTGGGAAAAACGCGTTTTTCCTAACTCCCAGGAAAAAACGTGTTTAAAAAAAAACGCAGTGGTATTTTTGTAAATATGTGGAACTTCTTTAAAAAAAACGTGTGGTGGCATTTTTGTAAATAATCGGAACTTCTCAATGGTTTTGGATATCAATATAAAACCTTCTGGATATGAGATTGATAGTCAGAAGTGATAGTCATAAGGGTCAATTTAGTAAATAATCAAAACTTCAACCGTTCTGGATATCAATATAAAGCCTTCTGGATATGAGATTGATAGCCATAACCTCTGAAAGTGATAGCCAGAAAGTTTTTTCTGGATTTTTTTTTTTTTAAAGTAACAGAATTGTTAATAGATAGCCCGTGACAATGTTTAGGATTACCAGTTGCTTTGTTACGATGGTCCAGTGAAAGTGTTGAGGACCACCAGATGATTTTGAAAAACACGTTTTTTCTAACCAATAGAAAAAACGCATTTTACAGGAGACCAACTCTTTATTAACTCTACTATTTAGTCATTTTGGGAAACGTTAGATTAAATCCCCTACAATCATAGATTTATTTGTCGTTCAGACATCAGTATTCATGGAAAATTTCAACATCAAAATTAGGTTTCGCAAGTTGTCATGCGACAAAGGGATAATTGTACTCTCCATCAAATAACGCCATCAAGTTCATACAAAACATTCAATAAAAATAAATTTGCAAATTAATTCCCAACTCGAGGATAAAAAAAAAAAAAATACAGGTGAAGGGAGAAAAACGAACAAAATCATCGTTTTCCACCTCCACCACCGAGCTTAGCACCCTTGGGGGCAGCGCCCTTAGGGATATTACCCTTGCTCGACTTCTGCTTGGCCGTCACCTCTGCTTTCTTTGCCTTCTTTTCATCCTTGGTCTTCTTGATTCTCTCCTTTATTTCACTGCCCATATAAAAACATTCTCAATCATGATGTCTAGCGCAACCATGTAAAAAACCAGCATTGCAAATACTACCTCCGTCCCAAAATGTTGCAGTTGACTTAACGTTTTTAAGAAATACTCCCTCTATCCCAGACCAATGGGCACAAATTTCCGTTTTGGGCATCCCATTTAAATGGGCACATTACTAAAAATAGTAAAGAATTTTTACTATTCCTCCCACTCGTTCTCTCTCCTACTTGCTTTTTATACTCACAACACTTGCACTTTCTCTCTCCTATTCACTTTTTATACTCACAACACTAACACTTTCCTTAATTCCTGTACTAGAATTTTTTTTGTGGCCATTGGTCTGGGACGGAGGGAGTATGCTTTACTTATTTGTAAATAGCATATACAATGGTAAAATTGGAAGAAAAAAAAACACTATTACCTAACTTAGAAATATGACATTTATTTTGGGACAGGACACAATGGAAAGTGAGCCTTTCATTTTGGGACGGAAGGAGTATGTAAAAGTTGAAAAGAGTTATTACCGTAGAGCAGCCTCGCGAGCAGCATCTCTGACTTCTGGTTTCTCAGTTCTTTTCTTTTGGATAACTTCCAAGGTAGCACCCACAATGGACCTTGAATAAGGCTTCTTGGTGGCTCTACGCCTCTTCTTCACAGCTTCAGCAGCAATATCCTATGACCCAGAAACATACACCATTATGATAAACTCTCAACTAACGCCTCATCTATCAAAGACTTTAATACTCCCTCCGTCTCAAAATGATCTTCCCACTTTTTTTGCCGTTACTACGAATCAACTTTAAGCAATAATTATAGGTTGATTTAAGTATTTAACCATCTTGATGAAAATCTAAAACTTGCAACTGAAGCTCCATCAACAATACTATCAATAACAAGTTTTAGATTTTCATTAGGGTTAATTAAATCAACTTAAACTTATTGCTCAAAGTTCATTCGTAGTAACGACAAAAAAATGGGAAGATCATTTTGGGACGGAGGGGGTATAATTATAGAAAAAGATGTCACAGAAGGCAATGTACCTTCTTGTGTTGCTTCCTGTACATTGCCGTCCAGGTAAGCTTTGATGGCTTCAGGCGGTTGTGGAAGTACCTCTTGCATTTTGAGTTGGCAAAGAGGAAGACCTTTCAATTATAACCAAGAGTAAAGTGTTTAGACAAGGGATAAGATATGGAAAATCTGAAACAAAAAACAGTCAAACATCCAAATTGACCATATATAGCTTACCTGAGAGTCTGACCGGATAAATCTGATACCTCTTCCGGGATATATCTTCTGGCCACTAAAGCGGCAAAGTTCAGTCCTGCAATGACAATCATTAAACTCATAAGGTGCAGTCCCACAATTATGATGAAACAATCATATTATGCATGATGAGTACAACATTAAGAAGAAGCACAATACAACAAGGAAAGTTACGACAATCCTTTGTATCGACAATATATATTCGGCTAAAGCACTTAATCTAACCGTGCAATATACTTCCAGTGTTGGGTTTGATTACTAGAATTGCCTTTCATCCAAAGCCTGTGCTAAACTGATACATTAAACACTATACACAGCCTATTATCCCACCTAAACTAAATGCTGTTACTTGCTGTATAATGAGAGAACTTCTGAGAAGTACAGAAATAGTTAAGATTACAGAATGCAGACCAGTAATTAGAAAACAAGGACCACATTTGGCGATGCTACTTCAACTGATCTTTCAACCTTGTGCTCCATAAAGGCATAAATTATAACCAAGAAATGATTATGGGTCATACTAGGAAGTGCACCAAAAGTATTAGTTAAACACCTATTAATAGAAAGATTTCGCAATAGATTTGACGATTAATCCATGAAAAAGTGTCCCCAATACCAAATATTTGACAAATAGATGCTTAACAAGTGCCATGTTAGCATTCCTCAATTATTACAATATTACTAATAGGCAATAACCTTAAACAATCACAACTATCTTCATTCAATATTATCAATTACTGCTAAGATATATAGGGGTTGAAGTGGTGTGCAAACTGCAAAGGAAATGCATATCCATATCCACCAAAAGGGTCGAGCTAACAAGTTCATATCAAGCAGTTAATAATCAGAATTTGGATATACTATATAATATTGGCAACAAACACCAATTTTCTGTTAGTTAAATCCAGCGCAGGACATTCTCTCAAGTTCCCAAATTGCATACGCCATTTCTATTAACAAAATCGTACCCATACGAATTGGAGAAGTTACACATCAGGTTTACAAGCATCAACCAAAACATTGTGAGATTTTCCAACATGCATAGGTAGATCATAGATGTAAATAATTACCTAAATCCTTCCTGCTACAGAGAACCTAATAAGGATCTAAACATCCTTTAAATACAGTTATTAATCTTTATATTTCAGCAATGTGATTACTCAAAAAATCCCAAATAAAATTTTTAAAAATGAACACATAAAAGTTAATCTTCCAACAACTTGAGCACAGTTTTTTTTTTTTTTTTTTTTTTTTTAATCTGATAGTGGTGTTGAAGGGCAGTAGAGTTTCCTAGAAATGAATGCAAGCCAACAAGAAACAACCCTTTCCGATCATATAATTATTCATGAGAAATTGAGAATGGAGAGAGAATAAAAATCAAGGACGTACTTGAGAACCATGACGACGACGGCAGAGGAAGACGGTAATCTGCGATTCGCCGCTCCTGTTTCTCCTTTCCGCCGCTTGTAGCCGAAACCCTAACGCCTCAAATGGCCGATTTAACAACTGATGCTCACTGTTGCATGTTAACAGGTTGAACGGCTGCATTTGGTTTAAGAAAGATTATGGGCTTAGGCCCATAGGTTATAAATGCGCTCTTTGCGGGCTTGGGTCATCATCCAAGACAAAAACTTATGTCAAACGGGTGAAATGGATTTTGAAAATAAATTATTTGCCTTTTATGGGCGGGGCGGGGCGGGGCAAACTCATATCCCGGCGGTCATTTCCTTTCTCGTTGATCTGTTGTCTCACACAAGACTTCATCATTTATTTAAAAGTAAACGGTTGAGATTAATTTTCTACATGTAAAATCTATATAAATATAAACTCTAAATAATATCAATTGCTAATTTAAAATGAGAACAGGTGTCAAAATGGGGATCGCTCGCCTTGCAATCCCTAATCCCTAGGCATTTGATTGCAGCAAAACTTGGGGGCAATTGCAGTTTGGTATTCTGAGTTTTACACTTTTTTTGCAATTGGTTATTCAGTTTGGATTATAAAATTCGATTTCTATGTTTGTTAAATGATTGCAATCTATATATCTATATATAATATGAAAGCAAGAGAATTTGGAGACTTCACAAAATTCCACGTGGCATTATGACGTGGAAAGCCACGTGGAATTTTTTGATTGGCCATCCCATTCTTCAATGCTTTCAATTAAAAAAAATAAACAATATTTCGGCAGATTTGACTGATTCCAAAAAAAAAAAAAACGACAGATTGATATCTAATACCTAAAAATTAGGCTAAATCATACATTTGCTTTAGAAAAAATCGTCAGATTTGACATTTGCTATACAAATGTATTTTCGGTTGGCTGAATGCTAGAAGCTTTTTTGAATTTCGAAATTTTCAAGATCTATTCTATCAAACAGAATTTTGCTTCAGGTTTTTCCTAAAAATTAGGCTAAATAGGCGGATTTGACTGATTCAAAAAAAAAAAAAAAAAAAAGGTCGTGAAGGTAATCCTTTTTTTTTACAGTAAGCAGTCTTATTGAGTTACAATTATGCGTTTTTTATTCACTCTAATAAGTATGCGTTTTTTCTTCACCCTAACATGGTTTATGATTAATATTTGTGCTGAATCTATTTTTTGTTAATTTCACATATCAATGCAACAAATGGTCGGTTTATTCTCTCACATTTTATCAGCTTTGCTTCTAATTTTTTGTTGCCAGAAGTCACACAATTTTTAGAGAGTTGGGGCCTTGAACCGAAAGATATCCCTGATGTATTGCATGGTATTTTTAAAACTAAATTCAAGCAACTTGTGAAAGATTCGAAAGAAGAATGTTGTTTTAGCATCCTCACTTCATGTAAGTAATTCTTTTAATTTCTTAGTTTAAGTTCTATTTGATGAATGCAATTTTTTTTAACAATCTCTATTGTAATTATATATTTGTTCATCTATGCAGTTGTCGTCTCTATCATCTCTGTGGAGTTTGTGAAACGAGGACTACCTCATGGTCACATTTGCATTGATGTCATCTATAAAGATCAAGTGCGCATTACTCATGTCGACAACAAGCAAGTTAATCATTAGGAATAATGTTACTCATTTTTTTTTATTTTTTTTATCATTCGCTTATTTCATCATGGAATTTTGGTCAATTCAGAATGTGCATGATTTGTAATTTTTTTTTTTTTTATCATTTGCTTATCAAAATTCGGATACAGATGCCTCAAATAATGCAAAGAGTAAATTTGAATTTTAAAAAGATAAACATTGGATGGACACAAAATTCGGGATGCCAGAAGGAAATTTAAATGACTTAAATATTTACCTTAATTAAATTGTAAGTTTTGTAAATCATGTGAATTAGAAAGAGTAGGATTTTGAAATTTAACGTGATTATCACCAGCTAGAAAGATTTGATTTCATTCTTTTATTAAAAAAAAAAAAAAAAATCAAACCTTACCTTATCAAAATTCGGATACAGTTGCCTCAAATAATGCAATTAGTAAATTTGAATTTTAAAAAGATAAACATTGACTATTGTGGTTGAAAAAGTTATTTTGCTGAATGAATAAAAAATTTAAAATATCCAAAAAATATATCCTACCTTTTTAACCCAAATTATCGTAATCAATTAGTTTTTGGAATTTTTCTATTGGTCATCCCATTGTTCATTCATTCATTTAAAAAAAATAATAATATAAAAATCAAACCTTACTTACCTTATCAAAATTCGGATATAGTTGCCTCAAATAATGCAAAGCGTAAATTTGAATTTTAAAAAGATAAACATTGTATGGACACAAAATTCGGGATGCTAGAAGTAAATTTAAATGACTTAAATATTTACCTTAATTAAATTGTAAGTTTTGTGAATAATGTGAATTAGAAAGAGTAGGATGTTGAAATTTAACGTGATTATCACCAGTTAGAAAGATTTGATTTCATTCTTTCATTAAAAATAAAAGATAAAAAAAAAATCAAACCTTACTTATCTTATCAAAATTCGGATACAGTTACCTCAAATAATGCAAAGAGTACTTTTGAATTTTAAAAAGATAAACATTGACTATTGTGGTTGAAAAAGTTATTTTGCTGAATGAATTAAAAATTTAAAATATCCAAAAAATATATCCTATCTTTTCAACCTAATATTCTAATGAATCAAGATATGAATATAGATTTAAATTTCAAATTTAAAATCCTCATAAAAAAAATTGATTGCGTGGAAAGTGATTACTCAATTTTAAAAAAAAAATCATCTCCTAAAAATTCGGCAATCCTAGATTCAATTTCGGTTGATTCCGTTAAAAAAACAAAATAAGAGAGCCGTCTAATTCAATTTTTTTGGAATGGATTTTGCTGATTATTATTTTTGATATAAAATTATATAAAATAAAAAAAAAAAAAAAAAAAAAAAGGATTTCGTTTTTGAATCAAGATCTGACTAAATTGATTCGGCAATCATAGATTCAACCCTAAGGATAAAATTCACAATTTATTCTTATCTTTTTTTAAACACCGTCCCCTAAAATCTCCTAACCTAATATAACACGTTATATACACAAAGCTGTCTTTCAAATCAAAGTGTCAAATAGCCGACGCCTCACCAACCCTCTGCATCAAACGCCGTAGTAACCTCCGTCGAAAAAAGGTCAGACTCTCAACCTTGCATTGCTTCACCCATTTTTAGGAGGGGGGAGGTGGAGTACTCCATAATCAGATAATATGCTAAAACATTTCTTACTCTTAAAAAGTATAACAAACTCATATTTTGCAGCACCACCTTAGTATTAATTTTAATCCCAGTATTGGTCTTTAAATCACTATCTTGGTCTACAAATATGATATTATTTTAACTGATTGTCAATCAAGAACTTGGTTTTATCAATCTGAATCAATATTGATAACAATTTCAGCATTGGTCTCAGATATCAGTTTAAACTGAAAATTGCATTGGCCAGATTTGAATACATAAGTTATCCCCGAATTATTGTCAATCAATATTGATAACAATTTCAGTTCTGTGTCTTTTTAAATCAGATTTCATGTGCTGATATTTTAATATGGAATGGATTCATGAATGTTTTCTTGTATGCATTGATTTGTGTCTACAATTTCAAGTTAGACCTATGGGGCTCGCTGTCTTTTCTCAGAATTTTAGTTAGATATAGCATAATTACGCAATAAGAGCGACTACTTGTAAGATTAAGCTTACGCGAGTACAGTAGGGACCAAATATAGGGCTCGAGAAAAAACCATACAGGCAAGCTCGTGAAGGCTCAAGCCTTTCCCTCTTCTGCCATAATAATCAACAATATGTAAAGCTTCTGGACCATCCAAACTTTCAGCCTCTTTCAGTACATTATCCTCATCAGATTCAACCATTGAATCGTCAGTGCTGGACCTTAAACTGGGTAATAATTTTAGCAACTTCACAACCCTGTCTATGATATCCCAGGCAATTGGATGGAAGCATCCCACTAATGGTATTGTATAATTAGGATGTAAAAGCAATTCAGCTACTTCGTGAACCACCTCTTTTTCTGTAAATGTGCTTCCCTGCAGAAAAACCCAAACTTAACGTACACACCCAGATAAAAACCCAAACTTGACATACATACATACGTAGATACATACATACGTAGATAAAGAACTGGTCCAAGGTAAAAATTTATAGACCAATTTACCTTCATTAAGAGGTCATCAATTTGGGAAATGTTTGCAACCTTGGGACACCGACTAACAAACCTCTTCAACTGATATTCCACACAAAAACTTCCGTCAACTGCCATTTAGGATTTCTGTGTAGTCGATCACAAAAAAACCCTAATTGAGTTTCGAAAATCTCACCAGAAACCAGACGCTGTCTGATATAAGATTATAGTTGAATTGTATTCTGTAGATAGAAAACACACCATATATAATCAAATATTAATTTAATCTATTTCAGTTAAAGAGTATTAATTTCATTTACAATAGAAAATATCGGATACATGTGGTTTCTCAACTGCATTACTGCTTGCAACTCATTAGAATTTAGCCTCTCTTCATGACTCAAAAAATTGAGAATTGACATTGAGCAAGCTGATGTGCTTGGATTTGTCTTGAGAGGACTTATTGTCTATAGTTTTATGGTCCTCAGCAATACCAACTGCATTTTCACGTACTTATCCAGGCTGTTCCTAGAGCTGCATGATTTTCACAGATAAAAGTGATGAAGGAAAACCAACGTTGTCTACAATTGTTAAGAGTCTGATTCTCATTTCTGTGTCTTTTAGAAAAACAAGAAAGTTTCTTTTAACTACACCAAATGCCCAGAAATTAACAAAAACAAAATTACATAATAGATTTAAAATTTCCCAATAAGTCAAACAAACTAAAAAGCAAATCTTTCTCCCCAAATACCAAATAATAGCCTGGAATTACTCATAATATGATGCATAGAACAAATTAAGACCCTTAACTAAATCAAATAAAAGAAACGAAAAGGAAAAATGAAATATTTATTTGCAGATACCTCAGAATGCCCGCTGTCCACCGGTGTATGTTGACGGTGGACAGCTAATGACCGAACTAAAATCCATCACTCTTTAACATCTGAATCTGCAATGACCGAACTATAGGTTAGTGTGTGCTCAGTCGCTTAGGTATTTTATTGACTTAAAACACAGGTAATGGCTACAAGTCGAATGATTGCGGTCAAATCAATTGACAAGAAAACTAAACAATCCAGCGTTAATGTCTGCATATTACGGCAATGGGAGCTGATTGGACAGTATGGAAAAAAAGCAACTGAAGTCATATTCGTTGATCAAGAGGTAATAGATTTCATATCTTTATTTCCTTATAGTTAATAATATTTCATTAATTAATTAATTAATTAATTAATTAATGATATTTTATATTTTATACAGGGATCTAAAATCCAAGCAACCATACCTAGCAAATTGTCGTCCCAATTTACAAAACAGTTTCAAGAAGGCAAAATGCTAAAGATTTCAAAATTTGGTGTCGAAGAAAACTCCGTTCAACCAAACCAAAAGGCGATACTAAATCACAAATGGAAACTGTGTATGAGTTTGGCCACTGACGTGTCGGAAGTCGACAAGTCTGTCCAAATTCCAGATAACAGCTTTGAGTTCACGCCTTTTCAAACAATTGGGAGTTTGAATTTGGATTTTGTAGTCGGTAAGAACTACACATCGCATATTTTTTTTTCCGATATTATATCGATTATCTTTATACAGGTAAAACCAAAGTTAGTACAATGATATTTACTAACATTTGATGAATATTCGCTAGATGTGATTGGAGACGTTATTTTACCCCTCAAAGAGTTTGAGTTTTTGCAGAAGTTTAATGCTAGAAAGTTAGATGTTCAGCTGATTGATAATGAATATGTGTTTCAAAATTTTTATTAGTTAAAGGTTAATTAATAAATTTTGTGACTAATTAAGATATATTCTATATTTTCTGTCTACTATTTTGACAGTGGAAATGAGTTGACTGCTGTCCTGTGGGCCTCATTTGGAGATAAGTTAAAACAGTATATTGACAATAGGGGTCAAAATGCGGAAGGCCCAGTGATTTAGTATTGACAATAGGGGTCATCTAAACTTTGGAATTCGTGTGAGGTCCTAAAATTGATAAAAAAAAAAAAAAAAACATGAGATTGCAAGTAAATGATCTAATTTAAAACTCTTTACATATTACATTTCCCATTTGCAGAAAATAAATGTTTCATCTCCTTCATTGCCTAAATGTAGGTAGGTTCCTCTTCTTCTTCTTCTTCTGATGTTCTAGAGATCAAAAATTTCGCTGAATTGATATTTGTTGGTCTCAAAGGGCAACAAGGGTATGAAAAATAGCTAGAGGGGGGGGGTGAATAGCTGTTTTAAAATTCTTTTCGTACCCTTGAAAAACTCAATTGCGAATGCGCACTTTATCAAGTAAGCGTTATGAAATGCGCCTAAGTGAGTGAGTGAAATGCACAGCGGAATTTAGTAATGAAAGTAGGCGCAAAGTGATAAAGGGAGCGCAACACACACACTAAGTATTTTGGCTCAAAGTGAGTGAAATAAGGAACTAAGGCAAATGATAAAACAAACACAACACAATTCAGTTCAATCAATCTACAATGAGTAAACAAGCAAATAGTGAGTGAAAATAATAACTTGAAAGAAATGACAAGATAATAACACAAGCTATTTGGAGAGGTTCGATCAATGAAAGATCTACGTCCTCTACCAAGATGGTTAGTCTTGGATTTCTAATCGAGATCTTATATAATGAGTGAGTGTTACAAATTACAATGTTTGAGCTTATACACTAACTCAAGATCTATTACTATGAAAGAACAAATCCAAAACAATAACCGGTGTATCTCTAAAAGATGAATCTAAATGATTAATCTTAAAGAGGTGCGTGTGTGTTCTTAGAATCAAGGCTCTTTAGATCTTTGAGATGGAGAGCACAAGAAACTAAAGTGTTAAGGCTTTGAAGATCTGGGCTAAGGATGAAGGTATGAAGATGTTCTTGAGAAATCTGGAAAAACGAAGGCAATCTTCAAATCTTCAACAAATGCTTTGAGAGAGAAATTCTTGAAATTCTTAGCAAAACTCAGCAACTTCAAAATGTTGAAGTTATGGGGTATTTATAGTGAACTTCAAAAAACTAGCCGTTTGGAATCCTTGTGGATAAGATGAGCTGTCGTTCGTTGATTGGAGCATGCATATTTTATGGCCATTTTGACACTCAACATAAATGTGACCGTTATGGACACGTGTCAACAGATTAGGCGCATATGCATCTTTTATCCACCGTTGGATCATTGGCGTAATTTTGAATTCTTTTCAAGTCTTCGAGTCTTCAATAAATCACTGAGTGTTTGAATAAACACTTTGAGGCGCGTTTGAGCCAAGAGGCGCATTTAGCCAATAGGCGCACAGTAAGCGTGCGCTTAAAACAAGGGGCGCAGAGGCGCGTAAGCTTATGAAGAAATCCTTATGCGCGCGCTCTAAATGGCGCAAGGCGCGAGTGAAGAGGCGCATGGCGCGTGGCGCAGGAGGCGCATAAGCGCGGCTCAAACTCACTGAGTGATTTTTCTTGAAACTTGATCTTCTTGCCCTATTTCTAAGCCTATTCTATAACAATGGACAACCTAAAAAATGAAGTATAAATACTTCTTACATGTGGGTCTAAAGTCCATGAAATAAAACTTAGGTGATGGATCAATCAAATCTAATAAATCCTAATACATTAAAACTGAGATATATGTGGGCATACCCAACAATCTCCCCCTATTTGATTGATGCCATTACCTACTATATCAAGGACAAACATTATACTTGATAAAAACATGTCCAAATGAATGAAATTGGTAATTCATGTCTCAAGTTAATGTACACACTAGTCCAAAATATAGATTCCTAATCTATTCCAATAAGAATAAAGAGTTACATATGGAAAGATAGAAACAACAGTTTAACACATTCAAGATGATATATGATTTTTAGTTTTGAAATGTGTTTAAACCAAGTTTAAACTTAATGCATGAAAGTATGAAACAATTCAATATGATGCATTATGAATTTAAACAATATTCATTGTTCTACAAACAAGGAGTTTGAGTGAACAAGGTTTGATAATGAGTGATGCATTGTTCTCATTAAAACTTGGGGTGTAAGAGTTACAAGTTACAAGTTTTGAATAGAACAAAAACAAAAGGTGCTAAAACAAGTAAGCACAAAATCACTATCACAAAAGAGATTGTTCTATTACAAAAGATTCTAAAAATTTACAAAAAAAATAATAGAAGCTAAGGGTTGGGAGGCGCATCATCTTCCTTCAATCCTTCAACGATCTCTGAAACAGAACGCTGAATTTGCTTTGCGAGCTGATGACTACGGTTCGCTAACCCTTGAGTGTCCGTGACACTGGAGTGAGTAGCAGTAATACCGTCTCTAATATAACTCAAGTGATTCACATTGATGTTTTGGTATTCATCAATGGAACGCTGAGTGATCTGCTGCTGCTGTGAAATGTTTTCTTCCAAGATTTGAATGTGAGCTTCAATGGCATTTTGAGCCGTGATAATATCTGAAGAAATATGTTCAGCGCGTCTGTCAGAGCTTGAGTGAGCAGCAGTGAAATGAGTGACGACCAACTCTTTCAGGACATCCAACTTAGATACAAGCACATTCATATTTGATTGAGACGCAGCAGATTGAGGTATGAACGTAGGCGCAGAAGCGGTGGTTTGCGCCTGGTCAGTATGAGCTTGAACCTGAGTCTGCGCCGGAGGAGGAGAAGGAGCAGAAAGTTTGGCCTTGAGAGAGTTCATCTCCCCCTTAATGGCAGCAATCTCTTCAGATTGATCAGTGAGTAAGGAAGTAAGAAGCTCAAATTGAGACTTTATATGCGCCTGTCCTTGCTCTAAATTGGCTTGCCCCTGCTGTAAAGAATGAAGAATGGAAAGTACCTCGCTCAAATCAGGAGCAGACGGAGGAGGCGCAGGGGTAGAGAGTGGCGCATCATCTTGAAGGGGCGCAGAATCTTGAAGGGGCGCAGAAGGAGATGGAGGCGCAGGAGGAGGTGAATGAGTAGGAGACTCAAATTCATCTTCAGTTTCAATTTCAACAGTTTCAACAACAACTGTTTCAACATCAAAAGTTTCTGTTGAGATCGGATCTGGTCCAGGTGGAGGCGCAACTGGAGAAGGAGTGCGCTGAGGGATGGTCTCTTGCTCCCCCTGAACGGGTTCCTCAATGTCTGAAATGCCATCGCCGAAGAAATCAGAGAGGAGTTGTACCCTTGACATATTGGAAGGTTGAAATTTGAATGAGGGCGCACGAGGAGTGGGGGCGCGTTGAGAAGGAGCGCGCTGGGAAGGCGCGGAAACAGAAGGCCCTTTCTCAATATCTGCGCTTGATCCGGCGCCTTTCATGCGCTCTTTCTTTTCTGACTCAGCAGCTTGTTTGGCTAGAAAGTCTTCATCTCTTTTTCGTTGAGCCTCAAGCCTGCTGGCTTCTTGCGCTAGCCTCAGATCTCGCTCATCATCAGTTTCAAATCTAGTGCGTTTGACAGGCGCAGGAGTAGGGTCATCAACTACCCGTTTGCCTTTGCTTTTATCTGCGCCTGGCACTGGATCTGCGCTTTGTCTAGCGCTTGCTTTTACTGCGCTCTTTAATAATGGTGCGCTTTTAAGGACTGGCGCATCATCGGACTCTGTGTCTTCATCTACTAAGCCTTCAACAGTCTTGATTTGGATTCCTTTTGCGCGCTTTGTGGGCTTCTTCCTGCGCTTCTTGAGGTCCAAACTAGCTTTACCAAACATTGGAACATCGTTGATCTTGTACTCCGGATTCTCATTCAAAAACTTAACTAACTCAGGGTAAGTTAGAAAAAGTTTTGTGAGAATAAGGCAGTGTGAGCGGAATCGGGTCTTTCCATCACTTTTGTTCTTCACAAATTTATCAATTTGCTCACGCAGAGTCTTGAACAGAATATGAGGCCAGTGAAGCTTCTCGTTGGCCATGATAGCAGCTGTGTATTCCCATTGTTCAACCGTGAATCGGTTTACGTTCCCGGTTTTGAACACTATTGAAGTTCCCACCAAGTGAGCGATGTGAGTCAAGAGTTCTCCACCATCTCGAATTTCGGTGTTTTTGATATTGTTTTGAAGCGTGGGAATATTTAGAAGTGAGGCAGCCATCTTGTTCTGATCATCAATTGAGTAAGTCATCGGGCGCCCAATAATGCGATCTTCACCGGTAGATGGAAAACCGAGCAAGTGTCGAATCACAGATGATGAAATATGGACGTCAACATTTTGAACGCGCGCCTCAATCCGGTAGTGAGTGCGCCCATTTACGTCAATTTCCACTAGAACAGCAGTGGAGAAGAACTCATCCACGAGGAGCGCAGAGAAGAAATCTTGGTCCATGGTGAATAAAGGGAGCAGACCAGCGACGCGCAGAGTCTCTATTATTTCTCTTCCCATCACTTCACCAGATAACTCCAATAGATCAAGAGTTTCTTCAAGTTTGAAATTTGCAAGGTCCTGAAAAAAATGATTGATGTTAGAAGTGATATAGGCGCATAGAAACATAAAATGATCAAAGTAACATAGGCGCATGAAATATATAGGCGCATAATTGAAACAGGCGCACAAAATTATAGAGAATCAAGGCGCATGATTGAATTAGGCGCATAAAATATTGAAGGCGCATAGAGTTACAAGGTGCATAATATGGTTCTATGTGAATACTAAGGAAAAATTAAAACAACGAAATTTGACTAAGTACGAAGTTAGGCGCATAAGGTTTTTAGGCGCAGAATGATTTAAGCGCATATACAGGTAGAGGCGCATAAATCATTCAGGCGCATAAAAATAGGCGCATAAAGAAGTACATAGGCGCATGACGTGAAAATTTTTACTTAGAAAGAAAAACAAACAACAAGCATTCAAATGAAAGAAATGAAAATCAAAAAGTTCAAATTTTCGAAAACAAGTTAGAAAATTTTTAGAGACCAAAACATGCATAAATGACGAAGAACACGAAGAACGACCCTTGAATGCTCGAAGAACACCAAGAACACGAAAATCATGAAACTTCACCAAACTAGACAAATAATATATCAAAATGACCGCATGACGACAAGGAATCTAAATATGCAAACAAAAATAAGAACAAATCAATAATGAAAGCACAATGATCAAAAGAATGCCCGAAAATTTTGAAAAATTTTGAAAACAAAAACTCAGATTTGTAACAAACAGAGCATTGATCGTTAAAATGTTGGTTTTAAAAGATTCGAAATCAAGAATAGAACACAACCCAACAAACGATATAGAAAACGGATCATCGAATCAAGAGAAATCAAAGAAAATGAATCCGGGTTTTAAAAAAAACGAAAAACATCACTGAAAATGACGGAAAAAAAAGAAATATAAGGAGATTAAAGGTTGAGAATTCATACCATATCGTCTTGTGTAGATGTTGATGCTTTCTTAGGACCCATAAACTTATATATATGAATGTAAAATGAAGAAGAAAAATGAAGATGAAGAGAAAGAGGCGAGTCTGGGAGAGAGGGAGTGAGACGGGGAGAGAGAGAGAAATAGAGTAGGTGAGAAGAGAGGAAGGTGATGATGTGTTTTTATAGGTTTAGGTTTAAAATTTGCACTGATAAAGCAAAAACACAGTCAAAAATTTAAAAAGATGAGAAGTTGAAGGGATGGCATTTATGAGGGATTTGAAATGGCGGCTCATCATGATAGGTGCATTAAATGCTGAATGACACAAAGTGTCATGATGTGACATTTAGGTTTTTGAAAAACTGCTCCACTTTCCCTTTAAGTGTATGAGCAATTTTGACTAATTTTTGCACAAACACCAAAAACATCTATTTTGGTGTAAGTTTGGGGTGCAAGAAATATATCCCAGAAAATAAAATTTTTCGAAAGGCGTAAAACGAGGGAAAAATTTTAATTGCACAAGTACCCTTGAACAATTAAAGGAATGTCAAAAGACATAGATTCCTATAATAAATGAACAGAATGAACATACCTGGTACTTGTGTATTTATTACGTTCAATCATTGAAATTGAATTTTGAGAAATGATTGAGCCGCAATAGTTAATGCGCGCATGAAGAGGCGCATTACTTCAGCAAGGCGCATACTCATCTAGGCGCATTATTCATCAAGGCGCATTACACATCAAGGCGCGCAAAGATGGTTGAGCGCGCGCATGAATTGATAGGCGCGCAGATATTGTGCGCGCAGAAAACGAGAGATGGGCGCGCAGTTAGTAAGGCGCATAGATGGCGCATAATTTCCTTGAAACTTTTGAAAAATTGATTTAATCATTTGTACCTAATATACTCATAACTCAACACAACATAAAATCATTAGTATTGACAAAACTATATTGAATTTAGTTGAGTTCAAGCATACCCATTTCACCTCTCAAAAACATGAACCGTTTCGCGTCAAGTGCTTTAGTTAGAATGTCGGCGATTTGATAGTCGGTTCCCACGTGTTCCAAATGAATATTGCCTTTTTCCACGTGGTCTTTGAGGAAGTGATATTTGATGTCGATGTGCTTGGTCTTTGAGTGCATGACAGGATTTTCAGAAACCGCAATTGTTGATGTATTGTCGCAGTAGATGGGACAATTTTCTTCGATGATATCATAGTCCACCAATTGCTGCTTCATCCAGAGTATTTGACAACAACAACTTCCCGCAGCGATATATTCGGCTTCGGTTGTTGAGACAGATACTGAAGCTTGTTTCTTACTCGCCCATGACACAAGTCTATATCCGAGGAAATGACAAGTGCCACTTGTGCTTTTCCTATCAATTGTGCACGCTGCATAATCCGCATCTGAGTAACCTACAAGTTTAAAGTTCGAATCTTTGGTGTACCAAAGTCCAAGGTTAACAGTGCCAGAGAGATATCTTATAATACGTTTCACAGCAATTAAGTGTGCTTCTCTAGGGTCGGATTGATAACGAGCACAAACACAAACACTAAACATATTATCGGGCCTGCTAGCAGTAAGATAAAGGAGTGAGCCAATCATACCTCGATAGAGCGTTTGATCAACACGTTTACCTTTTAGATCTTTGTCGAGTTTGTTGCCGGTGGCCATTGGAGTATCGTATGATTTAGCGTTCTCAAGTCCAAACTTCTTGATTAAGTCCTTTGTGTATTTGGATTGGTTGATAAAAATGCCTTCACTCATTTGCTTGATTTGAAGCCCGAGGAAGAATGTGAGTTCTCCCATCATGCTCATTTCAAACTTGCTCTTCATTAGTTTCTCAAAACGCTTGCACAACAATTCATTAGTAGAACCAAATATAATATCATCAACATAAATTTGAACAAGTAATTTATGACCATTATGTTTGGCAATGAAAAGAGTTGTATCGATTTTACCGCGAGTGAAGCCTTTTTCGATGAGAAACTTGGATAGTGTATCATACCATGCTCTTGGTGCTTGTTTGAGTCCATACAAAGCTTTCTGGAGTTTGTACACATGATTTGGAAATTGTGAATCTTCAAACCCAGGTGGTTGAGCAACATAGACTTGTTCTTGGAGTTCACCATTTAGAAACGCGCTCTTCACATCCATTTGATATAACTTGAAGTTCTTGTGAGCGGCGTAAGCTAGAAATAATCTGATAGCTTCAAGTCTTGCTACGGGCGCAAAAGTTTCATCGTAATCAATTCCTTCTTCTTGCCTATAGCCTTGTGCAACCAATCTTGCTTTGTTTCTCGTGATGGTTCCATTCTCATCCATCTTGTTCCTGAACACCCATTTCATACCAATCACTCCTTGATCATTTGGTCTTGGAACAAGAGTCCAAACCTTACATCGTTCAAATTGATTGAGTTCTTCTTGCATTGCAATAACCCAATTAGGATCTTGGAGTGCTTCATCAGCCTTCTTCGGTTCAATTTGAGAGATAAAAGCAGTGTAAGCATCAAAGTTTGTAGCTCTCCTTGTACGAACACCAACTTGTAAATCACCGATGATATTAGCAATTGGGTGACCTCTAACTTCACGAATTTCAGGAGGTAAGTTAGGTTGAGTCGTAGAAACTTGAAGATCTTCAATTGGTACCTCTTCACCAGATTCAAAGTCATTGAAATTTGGGGGTTGAACTGGCTCAGAATTGAAATTTGGGTTTACACCAGATGCAGCAGTAGAAATAGGCGCGTAAGAGGAATCATGAGGCGCATCATTTGAGTGAGGCGCAATAGAGGATTCACCAGGCGCATTTGATGTAGATGGATTTCCTTGTGTTGATAGATTCTGACCTTGAGTGGGCGCAACGTAAATAGGAGCACCTGTATCATTTAACTCAATAGAATCATCAGCAACATTTGGAGCCAAATGTGGCTCAAGGAGAGAATGTTCATCAAAGTAACATGTACAGATTCAACTATCACTAATGTAGTTCTATTGAAAACACGAAAAGCTTTAGAGTGTTTGGCATACCCAACAAAAATACCTTCGTCGGCTTTGGCATCGAATTTACCTCTATGTTCGTTTCCGTTGTAGAGGATATAGCATTTGCAACCAAAGATCTTGAAGAATGCAATGTTGGGAGTTCTACCACGCCAAAGTTCATACGGAGTCTTGTTGTGAAGTTTGTTGATGAGGGAACGATTTTGAGTAAAACATGCAGTGTTGATAGCTTCTTCCCAAAAGTACTTAGGCAATTTAGCTTCAGCTATCATCGTCTTTCCCGCTTCAATCAACGTTCTATTCTTTCGTTCAACGACGCCATTTTGTTGAGGAACTCCGGCGGTTGAAAAGTTGTGATCTATCCCATGATCTTCACAATATCGAGCAACACCGTTATTTTTGAATTCTGTTCCATTGTCGGATCGAACACTAACGATGTCATCTTCTTTTTGGGTTTGGAGCAGTCGAAATAAGGTAGTGAGAATATCATAACAATCATCTTTTGTAATCATCATCTCTACCCATGTATATCTTGAATAATCATCCACCACAACTAGAGTATACTTGTTTCTACGAATGCTTGCGGTGGAAACTGGTCCAAATAGATCAATGTGAAGCAGTTGCAAACATCTTGTAGTTGAAGGATTTGACTTGCTTGAAAATGACTGCTTCGGTTGTTTGCCAAGTTGACATGCGGCGCACTTTTTGTCATGATGATCAGCAACTTTGGGAAGTCCTTTGACAAGATTATTCCTGCTGAGTTTAGATAGATACTTGAAGTTCAAGTGACTTAAGCGCTTGTGCCACAGCCAACTATTTTCGTTCACACTTTTTGCTACAAAACAAAGATTAGTACTAGAGTTCATACTATGAAAATCAATAATATAAATATTTGTCTTACGATATCCCGTGAGTAAGATAGCTCCAGTTTTGCCATTCTTGATAAGACATTGCGTTGAAGTAAAATGGCATTCTAATCCTTTGTCGCAGAATTGAGATATGGATAATAAGTTGTGCTTGAGCCCTTCCACGAGTGAGACTCTTTCAATGCACACTTTGTCTTTCTTGAGCTTTCCATATGCTACAACTTGACCTTTGTTATTATCGCCAAATGTTACGGAGGGACCTCTTTCTTCATGGACATCTTCTAATAAGGATTCATCTCCAGTCATGTGTCTTGAACACCCACTATCGAGAATCCATTCATAATTTCTAGCTTTTGAAGATCCAGCCATGAAACAAAGAACCTGAAATATAGACATTTAAGCAGGTCCCCTTTATTCCTTTTGGGTCCTAGGGTTAGCAACTTTTGACAACCCACTCTTGCTTGACCTTAGGATTTTTACGTCCTTTGGCATTGGGAGTGAATCGCAAAAGGCATTCCACGGCCTTGTGTCCTGAACAATCACAAATGGAACAATGATGAAAGCCACCAATCACGTGAGTTTTCACAAACTCTTTACTTTTCTTGGGGATGGCATTCTTCTTTGGGTCAGATGAACTAGACTTAACAAAATCTTTCTTTTGAAATTTTGGAGCGCTTTTTCTCGAAGGGCGCATAGGGCTAGGAGGCGCACGGCGATGAGGCGCGTGGCTCTTAGGCGCATAATGAGCACTCGGAGAAGGAGCGCGCCTATTTTCAAGAATGATTTTGCTAGGAGATGGTTCATCTGTAGCTATATCTTTCCCATTAGCTTTCCCAAATTGCTTCGTTGGGTAGACATAATGGAATGTTTGTCTCTTGACTTTTTCATGTCCTTTACCCATTGAATTAGAATGTTTTTCCTTGGGAATTTCAAGAGTTTGTTGGTTGGTAAATTCACTATCTCTTTCAGCACAGACATCACATTTAAAGTTGTCACTAGTTGATGAGAATCCCAAGCCACTTTTATCACCACTGACTTTTTGGGACTCAAATATATTCTCCATAGTGACACGAGAATTGGACCACTCATTTGTAATCTTTTTAAGATCAGTGATTTGAGCAACCAATTCATCGTTTTGAACTTTAAGAAGTGAGTTCTGTTCTGTTAGAAAAGTGTTTTTAACGGTAAGAGGAGTCATGCTCTTTATCTGCTCCTTAAGGAGGGTGAGTTCAGATTTAAGTAGAGATTTCTCGGTCTTAAGCTGGGAAATTTCATCACATGATAGTGCTAAAGCTTCCTTCATACTATCAAATCTAGTAATTACCTTTTCAGCCTTTGAACAATTTTTCTTGTTCAGCAATCACTTCATCATTGATTTTGGAGATTGGAGCAGTTGGTTCAACCTGTGGTCTAATGTATGCTCCTTTTCTCAATTTGTTCCTTGCTCCAAGATCACATCGTGAGAATAACAATCCACCATCGTTTTGAGCCGGAGTGAGAAATCCTTGTTCAACGAGCTCGCTGATGGTTGGTCCTTTCTTCTTTTTCGCTTCTTGAAAACCTGCAGATTTCTTGATAGGTTTATTCAAGGCATTCATATCGGGAACATCCTTGGAGAAGTCATCATCAGAATCATAAGCATCAACTTCATCATCATTTGCCATCAAACAAACAAGTCCATCATCGGAATCTTCATCGCTCTCATCGGAGTCTGTTTCAATCCAAGTATTGTGCTCATTTGCTGGTGCTTCTTCTTCAGCAACCATTCCCTTGTGTCGAGTGAACTTGGGAGTGAATTTAGGAGTATGGCTGCTCTTCTTCTGCATATATTCAAATTTGGGGATCGGGCAGCTTGATGCAAAATGTCCGGGTTTCCTGCAATTAAAACAAACAAGATCTTCTTTTCTTTTTGAATCACTGCTCCTTGAAAACTTTTGAGGAGCTTTGCTGGTAGATCCTTGAAATTTGTTGGTTGAGCCGGGTCTTGAGAATTTTCTGAACTTTTGAAATTTCTTCACAAATAAAGCGAAGTCTTCATCATCCATGTCTAATAGCTCAGAAGTAGAAATTTTGGGATCGGAGCTTTTCTCATCTTGTACAGGCGCAGGTGTAGGCGCAGGAGTAGGCGCGGCTTCTCTGTGCGCCATCATAGCCATAGATTTTGACTTTCCTTCAGTTTCACTGATTCGTTGGAGTTTGAGTTCGTAAACTTTGAGATTTGCATATAGGTTCCTTAAAGTCCAAACATCTAAAGTTCCAGCGTCTTCAAGAGCGCTAGATTTATGAAGGTATCTTGATCCAAAAGCTTGTAGAAAATTTACATTCAAATCTTTGTTGGTAAACTTCATGCCAAGTGAAATACATAGATTGATAATTTCACAGTAGCGTTCATAAGTTTGCCTTAAGTTTTCACCGGGGAGTTGAGAGAAATTGTTGAATCTCTTTGAACTTCGTATTTCTTGTTCTCCTTGCAAACGGTGTCTCCTTCAATATGCTCTTCAATAGCATCCCATAGCTCATTTGCAGTAGCACAATGCATGACTTGTTGTTCATCGCCGTGCTTAGAGTGCTTAGAAGAATGTTTCTTGCTTTGCCATCATTTGCGACTCTTCTAATTTCTTCCTCGGTCCATTCTTCCCTTGGTTTTAGGACAGTAGGTTGAGCAGCGTTGGTGCGTGGATTTGGATTCGCCTTCATCGGAATATAAGGTCCATAAACGACGGTGTCATGGAGCCTTTCATCGATTGAGTTGAGATGAGTCAATATGCTGAATTTCCATACGTCAAAATGATCTTCATCAAAGACCGGAACGTGAGTGTAGTTTGCAGTTGCCATAGGTTTTGAGTTTGCCATTTAGAATCGGCACCCAAGCTGTTAAGCTTGAAAAACGAAAAATGTTTTATAAAGGTGTTTGCTCTGATACCACTTGTTGGTCCCAAAGGGCAACAAGGGTATGAAAAATAGCTAGAGGGGGGGGTGAATAGCTGTTTTAAAATTCTTTTCGTACCCTTGAAAAACTCAATTGCGAATGCGCACTTTATCAAGTAAGCGTTATGAAATGCGCCTAAGTGAGTGAGTGAAATGCACAGCGGAATTTAGTAATGAAAGTAGGCGCAAAGTGATAAAGGGAGCGCAACACACACACTAAGTATTTTGGCTCAAAGTGAGTGAAATAAGGAACTAAGGCAAATGATAAAAAAACACAACACAATTCAGTTCAATCAATCTACAATGAGTAAACAAGCAAATAGTGAGTGAAAATAATAACTTGAAAGAAATGACAAGATAATAACACAAGCTATTTGGAGAGGTTCGATCAATGAAAGATCTACGTCCTCTACCAAGATGGTTAGTCTTGGATTTCTAATCGAGATCTTATATAATGAGTGAGTGTTACAAATTACAATGTTTGAGCTTATACACTAACTCAAGATCTATTACTATGAAAGAACAAATCCAAAACAATAACCGGTGTATCTCTAAAAGATGAATCTAAATGATTAATCTTAAAGAGGTGCGTGTGTGTTCTTAGAATCAAGGCTCTTTAGATCTTTGAGATGGAGAGCACAAGAAACTAAAGTGTTAAGGCTTTGAAGATCTGGGCTAAGGATGAAGGTATGAAGATGTTCTTGAGAAATCTGGAAAAACGAAGGCAATCTTCAAATCTTCAACAAATGCTTTGAGAGAGAAATTCTTGAAATTCTTAGCAAAACTCAGCAACTTCAAAATGTTGAAGTTATGGGGTATTTATAGTGAACTTCAAAAAACTAGCCGTTTGGAAATCCTTGTGGATAAGATGAGCTGTCGTTCGTTGATTGGAGCATGCATATTTTATGGCCATTTTGACACTCAACATAAATGTGACCGTTATGGACACGTGTCAACAGATTAGGCGCATATGCATCTTTTATCCACCGTTGGATCATTGGCGTAATTTGAATTCTTTTCAAGTCTTCGAGTCTTCAATAAATCACTGAGTGTTTGAATAAACACTTTGAGGCGCGTTTGAGCCAAGAGGCGCATTTAGCCAATAGGCGCACAGTAAGCGTGCGCTTAAAACAAGGGGCGCAGAGGCGCGTAAGCTTATGAAGAAATCCTTATGCGCGCGCTCTAAATGGCGCAAGGCCGCGAGTGAAGAGGCGCATGGCGCGTGGCGCAGGAGGCGCATAGCGCGGCTCCAACTCACTGAGTGATTTTCTTTGAAACTTGATCTTCTTGCCCTATTCTAAGCCTATTCTATAACAATGGACACCTACCTAAAAATGAAGTATAAATACTTCTTACATGTGGGTCTAAAGTCCATGAAATAAAACTTAGGTGATGGATCAATCAAATCTAATAAATCCTAATACATTAAAACTGAGATATATGTGGGCATACCCAACAATTTA